>BLKR01002742.1:0-180045 GCA_011170035.1 Teleogryllus occipitalis
CCTTACATACACTCTGCATACTTCATCCTACAGAGATCAGTCCAGAGCTTAGAACACGTCCCGGCTACGATGTGCCTCATAGGGGGTGATACCTGGAGGTTCTACGTGTAGGTAGGCCCCGGATCTCACCATACAGTGAGTGAGGAACATCACCAACACCAGGGAGAAATATTCATTCCACTAACGGAACTAATAACCATGGCAGTTGGCGTGAGACGAAACATCGAACTTATCTATCAACCGAACTGTGAGGTAATGAGTGTGTTGAGGAGCACCAATCTACCTGGTAACAATATTAGAGAATTTTTGAAGTACTTTAGGATGTACTTAATTAACCATCTTTTGAACCTCTATAGATACGCGTATGTCCATGTTGCGCTAAAGTAATCGTTGCTTCTACAGAATTAGCGAGCCTAAACATGTGTTCATGTTAGACCAAATACGTGATCGTGCTTTAGGAAATTTTGATTTTGTTCCCAACTTTGATTGTAGAGAGTTCTTCTAACTCTTTATTTCCATGATGCAACATCATTTCAAAACGTTAATTTATAAAAAATATAAATTATATTTTTTAACAATGTAATAATTACATAATAATGTAATTCATTATCTATCAGTGGTTGGTGGGAGGCGAACAATTGCGTATCAAAGGGATGTGGAATTATTGGAGTTTAGCACTCACTCTGCCGCCATAGCTCGGAACTACTTCCATTCAGATCGAAATGTTACGCAAAAACTCTTTATACTCCACATGTGGTTGTAACGTCCCTGACAATATTTTATACTACGCTGTGCAAAATCTCTATTAATACATTCGGAAATCTCTACAAGACCTTCAGTTGTTATCATTTCCCTTCAACATCTGTCTGCTGCCTGGCCGGACTATCCTATGGAAGAATATTAAATGGCTGTGGACATTCACATTTCTTATTCTTTGATGCAGAATCTTAACACACTCCAAAGCTCAGGCTTCAGTCGCCTGTAGTACGCTAGGCTGGAGATTTCCAGCCGATGCCACAAGAACCCCCAAGGATTACGTAAATATTATTGTAAGGCAAAACATTAAATCCAAAATGTAAAGAAGGTAATGAAATATTAAATTTTCATCATACAAGAACAATTAGAACAATAATATTTTAGCTGAAAAATCAGTTAATATTTTTTGGATTAAATGAAATAATTATATTTTATTATGTTATAATTTCTATATTTTTTGCTAATTTATTATATTTTGTTTTCTGCGTTCATGAATATTTTATTTTATTACATTGAATTTGGAGATTCACATGTTAATTTTTTATTCATAAGTTATTGACTTTTTAAATATTTTTCTGCAACTGTTTTGCGATTAGGTTTTAGTTTTTTGTTATGAACTATTAGACAACATGGAATATAAATTTTAAGAACAACTCAATATTGATTTCATTGTTATTTATAATTGTACAAGGGTTTTGGCACTTTACTCTGTTGTAGAGAGAGCTCTCAAAGGAAAAAGGTTGGGAACCGCTTCTCTAGCAAAATATTTCTCAGGCTGCGCTATTGGGAAGTAGGATTAAAATCCGTTAATACTATATATTTTATAAATCATGTCCGAAAAATTACGAACTCTGTTACAGAGATAAATAGTTTTAATTGATTTAATGAGAAATATTCGCACTTCTTCAGAAATTATCAATGTTTTCCTTCTCAGTGGAGGTTTCCATAAAGAAGTTTGATTTTTGTAGGAAGGTCAGTATACTGTATGTTTTCGAAAAGAGAGGAATAGCTGGCCAATTACATGGTAAAATAAGTGCTGAAATATAGAACATAAATGTATATCTTTGAATATATCACATATATTTTCGTGAACATTTTTGATATAAATTATTCTCGGCCAAAACAATCATAAAATAGATAATGGAAATGTTAAATATTATTTTCCAGGGTATAAAAATATACTAGTGTAGAAAATGTATATTCGCTGTACAGTTCACTTATATAACTATATTTATGTAAAAGTATTCGTACTTTTTAATCAAAATCATTATCAAGTTTTTTACTCATCTCTTATGGTCAAAGGAATAGTGTCCAATGATTAATTCGTACATTATTATTTTTTTTATTTTTATGGTTGCTTTTTAACAACTTGGTCATATAGCGACCACTGTGATTGTATTAATTGAAACTATAGGAAGAATAATAGGAGTACGTAAGGACATCAAAACACATACAAACATCAATGCCCGATGTGGGACTCGAACCCGCGACACTTCCAGCTGAGGCAGCTGCGGCTTTTCAGCCTTAACGAGCTTGACTACCCTGGAGGCATGCTATTTTTAAACTACTTCGTAAACTACAAGCAATTCTAATTTTTGAAAATAGCCTACTTCAGAACAATTTACTTACAAGAACTGTAATTACAGCAATTTTCAATTCACAACCAAAATCACCATTCACATAACAACTGACTTCCGGATACCATTTTGTGTCCCCGTTTTATGCCTCCGAGAGCAGACGTCTATTCATGACGCTGTGTTTCTGACCTAATTACAAGGTACTCTCTTATTCCTTTAATAATCAACGAATCTCTTTGAAGCTTCGCATGCTAGAATTTGTTGTGAGGTATTTTTAAATCACTGACTCTTGCGTTAGGAAGAGAATGGTCTGATATTTTCCTAGATACTTTGCCCCTATACTAATTCACAAATTAATATTTTACAATATAAAACATACTTAACTCATCCTGAAAATCGTTTACACCACTGAAAATCAATCATTATTATTTGTGCATTTGAGTGATCGCATTGTGATGGAGTCATTCCCTTCATTCGCTTCAAGGATATGATAATTTACTTTTGCACGCAGCTCTGCTTATATCCCATTCTCTTGAATATAGATTGCATTTTATAATTACAGTCATCGTAAAAGCTGGCACTTTCATAAAACCCTTCGAATAACTACTTCCGGGGTCTTTGCTGCAAAGACCAAATAATAAATAATCGCGTTTTGCACCGTTTGAGATTATTCTTCAGACTACGAAATTGATCCTGGGTAAAGTCTTCCGTGTAGCCCTTTTCTTTGCACATACCTCTTTATCTAAGTTATACCGTGTGTTCCACAACTGTGGGCCACCCTCATATCATAAAAAAGGTTCACGATATTGAAATACAGTTTTCGCTTAACATTGTGGAATCATGAAGCAAGTAAAATGCTGTACAGGTAGTGTTTGTAAAATTTTTAGTTTTCAAAAAATTTAGTTGTATTTAGTTTTTTTAATGGAACTGTATCTTTTTCTCACTAGCAATGGATAGATCACAATTAGAGGAATACAATAATGTATAATTTGTTATTGTTCTGACAGTAGTTTGACCATAAAATAATACTTTTTTACATGTTATTTTAAATTAAATCGACAAAATTTCTTTTAGTAATCCTTGCAACTGTTTCCATTGGGGAAAATGGCCTTTGCTTCGCAGCGTCGTCACCTGTAACGGCCTCGGTGCCGCGAAAGCAAGCTCCCCCAAAGGCGACAGTTGCAAGGGCGGCTACAGGAAATATTGACCGTTTAATGTAAAGTCACATGTCACAAGGTCTATTTTATACTCAAATTTATATCAAAATACTAACACACGAAACATTATTGGATTTTTCTTTTTATGATCTATTTATTGTTGATGAGAAAAATGTATAATTCCATTCAAAAAATAAAAGACAATTTAATTTATTGAAAATTAAACATATTTCAAACAATATCTCCACGCCATATTACTGGACAAATGATTTTGTATTGTTGAACGAAAACTGTATTTTGATATCGTAAACCGTTTAGAAGTTTTAAGGGGAGGCCATAGTTGGTGGGACACCTGTATAATTTATAATAGCTATAATAAATATAATAGTTTTAATGTAAAGTTGTAAGAAATATAACAGTCGTAAGAAAAATGTATACCCACGCGTCAAGAGCACAGAACAAGGAAATTCCGAACAGGAACTTCTTGACATAATCCGTGAAAAAGGTGGAAGCACGCAGGTATAGCCTCCTGCATCGACAGTTACAACGGACACTACATTATTAAGTCTCAGATAAAGCAAGGAACGCCAATAGCTGATATTCCATGCAAACTGATTATAATTCTATAAGGGATGATCTATATTCTTACGGACATTGTTTGAGGTGCAATGACGCTTCACTAATAGTGTTTAATTTCACTACGAAGCTCCGACCTTCTGCCTAAGCGATTAAAATATATTGATGAAACTGTCCAATACATAATTTCCAACGTATTTTATACCTCAAAATGTTTTTAATTAATTGAAACGTGCTATTCGTATTTGAACTACGAAACAGAATGACCTGTTTTCCGCGACTCACTCTTGGCATTCGTTCATCCACCTCGCGAAGTTGGAGTCTACTCGTTTCGATATGGGATAAGACCTGATGTACATTTTTTCACAAATCATTGAAAAACAGTAAAAGGTTTAATTTCCAACAGCCTTACAAAGTTGATTACAGCGCAGATTACGACAAATTCGTCGATGAAGAATTCAATGCAACCGATCTTTCTCTTAAAACCAATTTGTTCAGAAGTTTACACTTTTTTCTGATTTGTAAAAGTATTGATTGCAATTATCTTAAATAAAAATAACGTTGTAGCAAATATATTTTCCATTCAAACTGATGAGATATTTTTGGGTTGGATGAGTATTTGTAATTCTTTTTATATCATGAACCTTTTCCAATAACCGTCAGAAAGCAGGTGATCTTGGTAAATAGTCTGGCGTGAAAATCAGCTACGAGGCTTTATAAAGATAGCTGTTCATTTATTTGAAGCCTAGTGCCAAAAGAAAAATGTTCTGAAAAAATAAAACCATTTTCAAGTTTCTCACGATATTTTTGAAATATTTTCTTCCACTGTTCAGTGGAAACAATTTAATTTTGCAATGAACTTTGATAATTTTATATCTTTGGCTAGAGATAGTTGTGATAATAATTTTCACTCTGTATTTCTGTCAATTCTTTATTTTTCTTCTAACTCATATTTTCACGAAAAATCTTAAACAATTCTTCGATTTGCTTTGTGTTTTTAACAGTTTGCTTTAATTTTAATTTAGATTCATTTCAACAAACAACTAAACATAAAATTCGCTAATTTATAAATTGTTAATAATAATAATAATAATATCATAATTTTACAATGCATCACAATTTTACGTTGTTTGGATGACTCATTTGCCTCTGATACAGTCAGATCCTACGCATTGTGTGCAAACGAGGCATCGCCTTTCGAAAAAGCGCTCGCGTCCACACATGACGGTTGCCCAAAGGTACAGAGCTCTGAAAAGCTGCTACGTCGTTCAAAAGCACGAATGTTCTTTGCATAGAAGAAAACATAGCCATTCATCAAACAATACAAATCATGATGATATCGTAGGCTTCCGCGGCCAGAGTCATGATCTGGGCTGTCCGGGTGACGCCGCGTCGAAGGCTGGGGTGCCGACGTTTCGACCGACATATCGCGGCCCTCTTCAGGGCTGTACAGCCCTGGAACGCGGCGTCACCCGGACAGCCCAGATCAATACAAATCATGTATCTTCGTCAGTACGGTTCGGCGCTCGAGTTCTTGGAACGAGAGGTTGCGAAACTGCAGATAATATGTATATGGCATTTTTAATTCCCATGGTCTTTGAGAGCTTATTGATTTTTTAAAGGCACCCAATGCGACTGTTTTATTGTTTGTATAATAACACATCAACGATTTATGATTGCCCCTTTTCCAGATTGGCTTCCCAGATATTCCGATTCAAAATGGACGATAATAACGTGTCAAAGGCGTATTATTCATAATTAATTACACTCGTAATTAAAAGGCTTAGAGGGATCACAAATTAGATGGAATTTTTTTAAAGATTTATTGTGTAAGATTTGCTTCTGCTATTTTTTCTCTTTTTTATTAAACAAATGCTAAAATGTTAATAGCTGAGATATCGTATTCAAAATGTCATATCAACGTCATAAAATATAACTATAATATTTACATAGTGTCGTGACGCAGCGCCTGTGAATTCAGTTGTTTTTCTCTCATCGAGAGATCGATATTCAGCACGCACGATGCATTAATTACAGTAGAAACTTGGATTACGAGTATCTTGGTTTAGTTTGTTAAACTTGTGTTGCAAGGCGAACAAAAAATTTGAAGTATTTTAACTTGTTATACACGCGATGATTTGCAATACGCATAGAACTGGTTAGCCCCTCCCTCTCCCGCCCTGCAGCGGAATTGTGTGTAGAGCGATTTTCTCCTAGTTTTGTGTTCGATAATCTTTAGACTAAGCATGCGAGAAAAGTAGAGGAGGATAACTTTCTTCCGTTCTTTCCGCATGAGAAATTGAATCTTCTCCAACACTGCCGATAGGAAAGGTAGGGGGAGAGTTTTGTCTTCCCGACGCTACACTTCTTAAGTTTCCACGGCTTTTAAAGGTTACGGATTTAAGAAGACTGCAGTCACGTTCCTTGCAGACAACTACCTCTCTGCCCAAACTTGTGTGCGGCAACTTTATAACGCCTTCTGTCGCAAGTCTTGCCCTCATGGCCTCAATGAATCAATAGTTTTGTATTGTCGAATGCATTTCAGTTATTTCTTATGGGAAAATTCACTTCAATACATGAGTGTTTTTGATAAGAAACACGTTTGGATTATGCCCGCAAATCAAGATTCTAATGAACTTCACCGTAAGTAACATTTCTTCTGATCATTTCTCTAAGATACCTAAAGAAGGGTGACTTTTAAAAGAAGCTTCCAGATAGTTAGGTGAACCCAAAGAACAAAAAGCAAAATAAAGGTTCAGACAATAATGAAAATGCCGCTTTGTTTCTGCAATCCTTTCATTTAAGCCGCTTGTTAATCTTTGGTTACCTACCTACTTATGGATTAATTCGAAAACCGTAAGTTAATTGAAGTTGTATCAAAAGTACAGCATCTCCATATTACAATTTACTATTTTCAATTTAACTTTACGGGGCCTTTAGTTTTTCTCAGTCATAGCATTAAAATGGGTCACATCCATTATATAAAAGTGAAATTGTTTATAAACTCATTTCACAAAAATAATACCACTGTTGTGATTGCTTACTTTGGCACGAACACGTTTGGGCGATAAAGAATAGCGTAGTTGAAATAAAAAATGTTACTCCAAAATCATATTTCTTACAAAATTATTACATAAATTCGTTTGAGTAAACCATCCCTTCCTACGCGAGCTTGCCCTTACTAGTATTCGTCGTGGCCCTTTGAGGCCAGTGCGCTGAGTCACCACCTCCTTGCCTTCGAGAGCACTCACCTCCACAGCTTTCTCCTTGGCTTCTGAGCGTCGGTTTGCAGGGTGAGGAACTCATTGCCCCGTAGTGCACTAACCCGCCGTCGCTGTCCTCCGTGGCCCCTACTGAAGCCGTGTCTTTGCTTGCTATTAGTGCACTCACCCGCCGCCGCTGTCCTCTGTGGCCCCTACTGAAGCCGTGCCTTTGTCTGCTGTTAGTTCACTCACCCGCCGCCGCTGTCCTCCGTGGCCCCTACTGAAGCCGTGTCTTTGCCTGCTGTTAGTTCACTCACCGGCCGCCACTGTCCTCCGTGGCCCCTACTGAAGCCGTGTCTTTGCCTGCTGTTAGTGCACTCACCCGCCGCCGCTGTCCTGCGTGGCTCCTACTGAAGCCGTATCTTTGCCTGCTGTTAGTTCACTCACCGGCCGCCGCTGTCCTGCGTGGCTCCTGCGCGCCGGCGCGCAGCGTGGAGGCGCGCAGGCTGACGGTGTCCTCGCTGCGCCCCTTGCCGTTGCTGGCGTACAGCTGCAGCAGGTAGGCGGCGCCCGGCTCCAGCCCCGCCACCGTGAACTCGGGCGCCGAGCGCGCCGTCACGTTGGCGACGAGGCGCCTGCCTGCGGCGCCTGCAGCGTCTGCGTGAAGCGCGAACACCTCGAGCGTGAAGCGCTGCGGCAGGCCGCCGTCGAAGCCGCGCGCGCACGCCACCTGCAGCGCGCTCCAGGTGCGGTTGCGCAGCGCGCAGCCGCGGGGCGCTTCGGGCCGGCCCGCGGGCACCACGTGGAAGACGCACGGCTGCGCCTGGGCGCCCAGCGCGTTGCGGCCCCAGCACAGCAGGGTGCCGTAGTCGCGCTCGGCGCGCGGCGTGTAGGCGGCCAGGGAGCGGCCGCCGCCCGGCGCCGACGCCACGGCCGTCACCTCGCGCGGCGCCACGGCGGAGCTGTTGAAGGACCAGCGGAAGAGCGCGGCGGGCGGGTTGGCGTCCACCTCGCACGACACCTGCAGCGTCTCCAGGCGCGCCGCGCCGTACACGCGCTGCTGGTGCGGACGGCACACGGGAGCGTCTGCCAACATCAGGATATTGCTGATGACTTATTTCATAGCAAAATTTAAAACATTCATTATAACTTTAATAAGGGATATTCTATACGCAATTTGTTCCCTTTTGTAGAACCAAAAAATCTGACAACATAAAGGACCATTAAATTCGAACAATAAAATCTAAAAGTTGAAAACAAATTATTATTCCAAAATTCAACTAACGATGCAAGAGATTATTCATATTCTACATTCAAGACAAGAATCCACTAATTAAAAAGAAAAGAAGAATACGAAAATAATTAGAAATTCTGCCCAAATAATAAATATGAAAGCAGACATGCAGATACCATGCAGGCACTACAGTACATTAAGGATTTCAAAAATTGAGAAATATGGGATCAATTCTGGGAAATTTAAATCTTAAACAACGTGTATTGTTTCACTCCGAACAATTCGGTAAATTTTCTCCTCATGATTAATTCTTTTAAGTACTGAACGATTTTTCGACTTAAAAATGTCAAATCTGCTGGCAAACTATGGTAATTTGAAACGTAATGAAATACGATGACGATTGGTCAATGCAACACCGACGCTCAAAAAGACATATGACGAAGGCAGCCACGCCAGCCGCAACAGTGTAGACTGGAGGAGAGAATATAAGTGACTCACACGTGACGCCCGAAACACCTAACAGTGACACAAACGTGGCGATGGGACTCCCTACCAAGGACATACCATGCTGGGATTTACTGCAAATGACATAAATGTAAATAATGTAATGACATAAATGTAAGACGGCCCTGAGGAGGAACAATTCCATAATTCTGAATGGACATCGACAGAAATTAATGAGTAATCTGACAAAATATCGATATTTAACGATTACTACATTCCAATCTCACAGAGTTTGTACTTTCTCACTACTGCTTACGCAGTAGAGAGAAAGTTGTGAATTGCTGCGCGAAAAACCGGCGTATTTTTGGCAGAAAACGTAATACAGGGCGCTGATAGCGAAAAAGTGGATAAATCAAGAAGCTAAATTTAGAAAAAATCCTCTAACACGTGGTGTAGCCAGAATTTATATTTTGTGGGTCCTTGATACCGAAAAATTGAATGATGGCAAAATGTCCGTCTGTTTGTGAACAATGCTAGCGGCTAAACTGTTCAAACCATTTTCTTCAAAATTAATATTCACCAATTGATCTGGCTGATGTCGTGGCTCCTTGAATTTGGTGCTGGTATTTTATGTTTGGGGGATACTTTACATGAAGCCTCTGGGACATTTTCAAAATTAATGGTCCATCATTTTTGATTAACTTTTGTTGATGGATAGAGAAAAGGACGTTTAAGAGAATGATACAAGTTTATGATTGATAAAAACTCTAATTTTTCGAAAATTGCAAAAATGAATTTGTTTTCGGCGTCTTCCTACAACTACAATTATGAATATAGATATTTTTTCCTTAATGAAATCTGTTCCTTAAAAATATATTTTGAAATAAGGTCATGAACCGTTCAAAAAAATGAGTACTTTTCGCGTGATTTTTCGTGAAAATACGGGCGAGAAAGTGCGTGCTGTTTTAGCATCACTAGTTAAAAGTAAAATCTAGAATAAGTAAAAAGAAACTATTGTATAATTTAAAAACGTTAAATTATTATTTATAACACTGAATGCAACGACAATCACTATTCGTGTTTTGTGGTATTTTAACTTCTAAACGTGATAACTCAATACCAGAAACTTCCTTCAGTCAGAAATTATGTATGAAAAACATTCATTAAAAATGTGATTTGGTTTTAGGAACGAGAGCGATATCATAATTCCTAATTTCAAAAGTACTGTTAAATTGGTAGAATAAAAGCAAACTGAAACACTAGAAAGCATGCTAATGTAAAATAAATCTTTAATATAGGACACACGTAACTGAGTGGTTTTCGAAATATCAAACAATAATTTTATTTAAAACAATATATTCATGAAATTATATTTTTTAAAATTTTGATACGACGTTTTTTAAATGCAGAATTTCATTACATATTGTTCTCATAAATGTGAATATTGAGTTTCATGTTTTTATTGTGAGACTCAACACGATAAATGAAGATAATTTGTAATATAGTACGATTTTCATATGCCGGGATGGTTTTTACTAGTTGTGGCTATTTTAATAAAAGAAGATCCTCATATATGAAAAAGACTCCTTTGCATTTCAGGATATGTCTGAAAAGTACATTTGAGACCAAAGTGTTCTGAGGTATTTTTAGAGCTCATGAATTATTGACTGTTTTTTCAGTACTCAACTTTTTTCAAATTCCCTTTTCCAGGGTCTTCAAATAAATATTTCCTGCTTCAATCCAGCTTCATTACATGTTCACCTTTACAAATATTGAAATTTGTAGCATAAAACGGAACAATATTAATAAGAATTAATTTTGTAATTATAATCACATAATTAATTTTCTATTTTTGTTCATATTAAATTAATTGCTATGGAACTATTGCTTTTTCCTGAAGAAAAGACGAAACGGTGGGAGTCATCTTCAAACATTTCATGTTCAAAAATGTTCTGAATAGCAGACGCTCTCAAGAACTTCTCAATTACTTTTTCCACATTTAACAAAACTACCTTAACACAGCTGTTACAAGAAAATAACAAAGTTGCAGAGAGGTTTTATTTACACAATACGCAATCATGGCACTGTAAGAGAGCTTAAATGAGGAACGTGGGTTGTTTCTCCGGTGACCCAATTCTGCGGCCAATTTTGCAGAGACGCATCTCCGTCCTGTATGTGGTGCGTAGTTGCTCAAAAGCTCGCGAAAAGCGTTGCAGTGCGAGAGAGACGAATTGCAGAACATAATTTATGAGTGCGTGGCGCAGTGCGACAGCTGTCGCCTGTCACGCTTCGCTGCCCTCCACTGCCCCGCGCCACCGGCCCCGCCCCCTCGGCCGCCGTCGCCAGCGGTTAGGACATTTTTGCCGCCGCTGCCGAATGAGCCGTCCGCTCGCTGGCCCTCTCGCTTGCCTGCTTGCTCGCTTGGAGCCCCTCCGCCCGCCCGCTTGCCTACTCCGTCACTCCCTTCGCGCCTGCCTTGCCGTTCGCCAGTCCTCCAACTTGCTAGCCTCAGCACTTACTCAGTCGCCAATTTCACCTCCTCTCTTCCACTCCCTCACTCTCTCTTCCTCTCCCTCTCTCTCTCTCACACACACATCATACTCACACCTACGTATACTCGGGCCTTTACAAGCTTTTCCTTGCTCCATGCCTACCTGTCTTCCTGTTCTCCTGTCTACCACGTTAATCGACTGACTAATTCTGCTCAATCAGTGGCCCACTCACTCTCATCCCCCCTCTCTCTGTCTCACTCGCTCATTTACACAGACATACAAGCACACATCCCTGCTCCAACCTCTAACAGCTTTCCTTCCTCCTTGCCCACCTGCCTTCTCGTCCTTCTCTCCACCAGTTTACTCGACCATTCGACTGACTCGCTCACCTGATTGCTCACTTAGTGGCCCACTCATCCTCCCTTTCATTTCTTTCACACTCACACGCACACATGCTCCTCTGCCTGGACTTGTACCTGCTTTCCTTCCTCTTCGCTCACCAGCCTTCTCGTTCGCTTGATCGCTTACTCGCCCTCTCTCCTGCCCTTCCCCATCTCTATTCCCATCCCTCCATACGCACGTGAAAACACGATCCCTTACCCCACCCGCTATTCCTCCAACTCGATCTTGCTTTCCAGCCTGCCCGTCGGCGCTACTGTCTCCCCAGCCCCATTGATCGTCCTGCCCACTCACGTTCTCATCCGCCCGCTCCTCATACATGGAGGCAACTCGCGTTCCTATTCGCCCAATCATTAGCTCACTCCTGGGTTCACTTATTTCCCATGTGTGTTAGATCATCTAACTTCTCACCCACCTGTTTGAATGTACTTTCGCTGACTACTAGTTTTTTTTTGCTTCTCCATTTTTCCCTCCACTAATTCATCAGTCATCATCCCACCCGCTAATCCAACTTTCTCCATTAGTTCCATCAACTAACCGGGAGTGGTGGCTCAGTGCATCAACTGATGTAACTGCAGCGCTTCTAACCGGGAGGTCCTAGGATCCAATCCCGACGGCGGCAGGGTTTATTAGCTTTTCGGCTAGGTCGAATTCAGTCGCTGTCTGGAGGAGAATTCTAGCGTCCGGCTGTTCTGATCGATAGTTTTCCGTGGTTTCTCCGATCAACACCAAGCGAATGCTGGAGCAGTACCCTAACAAATGTGCCACGCACTGCGCGCGGTCTTTCCTTCCTCTTCCTTGTCCTATCCGCACCCCTTACATACACACATGCCGAGAGACCGGTTGGGAACTTAGTTCTTGTCCCGGTTGGGGCGGTGCCCCGCTGGTGAGAGATACCTGGCTGGGGAAAATCCCGCTAGTCGACAGTATGTCGGTGCTGGATCTCGCCATCTAGTGAAGGAAGATCACCACCACCACCACCACCACCATCTCCCGGTGAAAAACATGCACTACACTTACGGAAGTAATGACCTCAGTAGTTGACGCGCCAGGAATCACTAACAATCAATCAATCAAATCGATCAACCAGTTCCTCTTCATTCAGCCTCCACCAGTTGCATCATGACCGTCACGCTCTGTCCGCCCCTTCTCCTCCTTTCCAGTGAACGTCATCGCTCACATTTCCGATTCACATGGTATTGTGCTGGGCGCAAACCGCTCACCGTCGCCGCCACCCGAGGTCCCCGCAATCGCACGCGCTCATCTCCCCCGCACCCGCACAGGTCGTGCCGCGCGACTCGCCGCCGCTCGCTCTGCGGGCCTCGCACCCGGCGCCACTCGCGCCGGCGTTGCGGCTATCTCGGCCCACATTATTCGCGCTTCAGTACCTCGCCCCCACGCTCGCTGCCGCCACGCCAATCGCCTCTGGTTGAGTAGTCACTGATTGCCCCCTTCAAGGCCACCGTCACCAACATGACCTCAAACTCTTACACCCAATTATCCTCTCCATTGAACAATGCCACGCTATTATGTACTTATCAAAGTGTCGCACGGTCCTCTTTTATCATTCTCGCTGCTTCCGTCTCTACCACATCCGACACCAACATTCCACACGCCCCACCGACATGGCGCTCGCCCGGCACTGCATCTCCATCACCTCCACCAGGGCTCGCTCCCCCGTCGCCTCTGCATCCGCTCCGAGCCCAATAGCGGCGAAATGCAACCCGCCGCCGCCGCCTGCCTGCAATACTGACCGTGACGTGCTCCATGTAATATCGCACGCTCGAAATATTTCACGAGCCCCTGCAGTTTTAGCATTTTATGGGCATCTTGATGGCATTTATGAATATTCTAAGCAAAGCCGCTGTTCGTGCTTCGCATAGATATGAATCCCCTCGGCCCGTCAGCCGCGCGCAGGCCTCATTGGCTGCGAGCTACGCAGAGGGAGGGGGTTCGCGACTCTTCCTCAGTCGCCCCCTTTCTCCTCACCATCGACGAGGGGAATCCCCGCCAAGCGCTCCTGCTCGCTTTGATCCTAGAGGTCATTGCTCTCCTATTACTTCCAGTGTCAGGTACACATTATAATCTTCCCCAGTACATAATGAGATATTGTATTTCGAGTTATTGGATCGGTAGTCCGACTTCGTCGGCAAGCTATCGGTATCCTCCAAGCCTGGGCTCAGTGAAATTCCCATGCTTAGGGGTAAGAGCGACATGAGGCAAACATGACGTATTCTCTCCACCGTAACTGGCACGATCCGCCTGCTTGAGCTTTTCTTCGTCACATTGCTACAGAAACTGGGACGATTGTAAAGGAAAGCTACAACTCTATTTTTGCCTCATCCGGGAATCAAACCTGGGACCACAGCAAGGGAAGCTAGTGCGCTGTCCATGAGCCATTCAAGAGGAACTATAATGAGATATTGATTACATTATTTTACTTTATGGAGGAATCACCCATATGCGCAATGTTTGCCTCTGATATATTTACTCTTTCAGGAAACAAGATTATAACACATATTAATACTGTTTATCTCCTCTTATTTAAGATTTACACGCATATTTTGTTTGTTCTTGAAAATCATTCTACATCTATGTCATCATTTTACATAATTAATAAGTATTTTTAGGGAAAACTAATATTTGAAACGCAGAATAAACCACACAGAAACATTAATGCTGTAATGTTTAAATTATTCTTCAGTAAAACTATATGAAAAACTTGATTATTGGTTTATTCATTAGTGTTTCATTCTATGCGGTAATAAATTATTTGCCTTTCTTCTCTACAAACACTCCTCAAAGAGACAAAATATCAAGTGTGGTCTAAGACACTTCACTCATTAACTCAAATTTGGATATTAACGTTTAAAAAAAATTAACTGTATGGTAAAATAATTAAAAATATTATATATAATTAAATTACCGCGTATTTGATTAAATTACAATACGAATAAAATAGCGAATAAACCGCAATCAAGAACCGCGCCTCGGATGACGCCAAGTATTTCAGGTCTGTTCCTGAACCCTGAACGCAAAGACAGGACTGATATTCGAGTTTCGGAAAAATCGCCATCAAATGTGGAGCAAAAACAAAAACGCGCAACCTACCGGGTTAACGATTCCATTGGCTGACTATGAATTCGATCCTTTGACTCGTTTTGTATTTCATCATGCAAGCCACGCAACAACATTGGTGCCTAAGAGATAACTTACACTTGACATCCAGATGGAATGGTTCGCTCTCGCCGTCACCCTCCGCGTTGCTGGCGACGCAGGTGTAGTCCCCCGAGGAGTGGTTGCGCACCGACTGCAGCACCAGCGTCTGGTTGCTCAGGATGACGCCCGCGCTCGCGTTGCTGTGCAGCGGCCGCCCCTATACAATACCCCTGCTCAGCCTCATGGCAGGTACATAACTAAGTTATAGACTGCAGCACCAGCGCCTGGTTGCTCAGGATGACGCCCGCGCTCGCGTTGCTGTGCAGCGGCCGCCCCTGCGCAACACCCCTGCTCAGTCTCATGGCAGATGTACAACGAAGTTATAGACTGCAGCACCAGCGTCTGGTTGCTCAGGGTGACGCCCGCGCTCGCGTTGCTGTGCAGTGGCCGCCCCTGCGCAACACCCCCGCTCAGCCTCATCGCAGATGCACAACGAAGTTATAGACTGCAGCACCAGCGTCTGGTTGCTCAGGATGACGCCCGCGCTCGCGTTGCTGTGCAGCGGCCGCCCCTGCGCAACACCCCTGCTCAGCCTCATGGCAGATGCACAACGAAGTTACAGACTGCAGCACCAGCGTCTGGTTGCTCAGGATGACGCCCGCGCTCGCGTTGCTGTGCAGCGGCCGCCCCTGCGCAACACCCCTGCTCAGCCTCATCGCAGGTACACAACTAAGTTATAGACTGCAGCACCAGCGTCTGGTTGCTCAGGATGACGCCCGCGCTCGCGTTGCTGTGCAGCGACCGCCCCTGCGCAACACCCCTGCTCAGCCTCATCGCAGGTACACTACTAAGTTATAGACTGCAGCACCAGCACATGGCAGATGCACAACAAAGTTATAGACTGCAGCACCAGCGTCTGGTTGCTCAGGATGACGCCCGCGCTCGCGTTGCTGTGCAGCGGCCGCTCCTGCGCAACACCCCTGCTCAGCCTCATGGCAGATGAACAGTAAACAAAGGCATGCTTAAACACACACTGTAGCACCAGCGTCTGGTTGCCAGGATGACGCCCGCGTTTGCGTTGCTGTGCAACGGTCGCTCCTGCACAATAAATCTGCCCAGTATCATGACAGATGCTCAAGAGCCAATGGCACTGTTTGCTGCACCAGCAGTTTATTGTCCAGGGAGATTTCACGACTTGCGTTGCTGTGCAGCAGCAACCGATGCACACCATGCCTCATAGCATACGAAAAAGAACCAAAGGCAAACGTGTATTTCGGCTGCAGAATTAGGCTCAAGTATAACATTAGTGCTCCCATTCATGTGCACAGGGAGACCCTGCGCGTCGCCTCTGCTCAGATTTACAGCAGATGCACAGGAATCGAAAGCATAATCTGAAGTACCGCCGGCTGACAACTTGCCCTAACAGCTCGAAGTGCCGCTCGCGCTCCCGTTGCTGCTCAGCAGCAGAGCCTGTTCAAAGACCCTGGTCATGCTCCTGGTAGATGCACAAAAATCAGAGGCGTGGTTAAGCAGAGGCTGCAGCAACAGCGCTTGGCGATCCAAGAGTTGGTAATCCAAGTAGCACTGCTGCCGTGTTGTGCGAGTGACCTTTGTGCGAGACGTCTTCGCAGCAGATGCAAAATAACAAAATGATAATTTGCCCACTTCTGATGTTTTCTCTCTCTCTCTCTCTTCCTCTCTCTTTCTCTCTCTTTCTTTCTCTCTTCCTCTGTCTTTTCCCTCTCTCTCTGTATGTATATGAAGAGAGAGAGAGAGAGAGAGAGAGAGAGAGAGAGAGACAGACAGACAGACAGAGAGACAGAGAGAGAGACCTTGGAGAAACAAATACACTTCATTACCAGAAGAAATAAGTCTGCATTAAAATAAAATATTGTTTCTAAATTATAATCATTATCTTCATTAGAGCGATATAACTGACGTGGCTGATATTTATAAATTGAGGTTTAAAAACAACTAGGTCTGTTATTTGTGATATCGACTGATTGTCGTTCAATATTTTTCGTAATACTCTTGGACGTGCGTATTGGAGTACTAGAGATATTTTTCGTAATACACAGGCCATGTACCGCTGAATAATTTGAAAGGGACACCGACCCATGAAATAAAATATTTATTTTCGTAAGTATGTTCAATTCCTTTTTTTCCTCTTTTTAAGTGCATAATTTGGAGAATTGATACACATTAACCGGGGAAGAGGCTCACCAATTAATTTGGCAACCCTGTAAATGGTTCAGGTTCAATGGTTAATTAATTGAGTTTAATAATTTTAATCGTTAATGTTATAATTTCATTCTGCCTATTGTATGTTTTATTTATTTTCTAGCGAAATGTGACCAATGTAAGTAAAATAGATTATGAAGTAGAAAAGAAGACAGAAATGTAAAGAGGGTATGAGGTTCAGAGGGGCCAAGAAACGTACTTGCTCTTTCCTTATTTTAGACTGCGCATTCCTATGATAATTTCGTGTCCTTAAAAGGTAAAAATCATATCAAAAAGAAATACCATTTCATGGAAGAAATGTAATCATAGGCTATCTTTAGCTACAACTTTTTTGTTTTGACTGTTCTGACGACGGAATGTTAACATCTTTAACGGACTCCGGCGGTTAAGAACAGTATTTCGTTACTCTCTTTGTTTGCCTTAAGGGGGAATATACAGCTTACAACAGTTACATTTTTATTATTTTTGCACTTTTTTCTCCATTAAAATCATACTCCGTAGCAGTAAAAATGAACTGACACACAGAAATATCTTTCTTCTGCAAGTAAAAACTTGCTTTTGACTTTAAATAAACATTTTTATTTTTTAATCAAAATTCAACCAGTTTTTCATGCACTGACTTAGTGTTTCCCTGATAACTCAAACATTTTAAAGATTTTTACAAATTTCTTCTTTTAATTAGCTTTCAATACTCACATGTACAAAACCATGCTCTTATATGTAGATATCTGTATAAATACTGTTTTTAATTTGAATCCAAAATTAATTTATTTATTATTAATTGCTTTTTCACTTTTATAAGTTTTTTATCACAAAAACTATTGATCTAAAGTGTATGATTTAGCATGTTTTTGTTGATCATACATGGTTGAATGCATTCTAAAACGTTCATAGCGTTGAAATAATTAGTTTTTGAGTTATAAGGGAAAAGGATATCAAAAACGGTAATTCTGGAAACCAAGGGACGAAGTTAGATACATGAGTTTTGCTTACCTTACTACTCTAATACAGATGTATGGTGCAGCGACATATCTTTTAAATCATAACTCGACAACTAGTGCAGATATCGAAAAAAAATTTCACCAAAATATTTCTGAATAATTAATTCACAGGAAAAAAATGTTTTCAAAAATAGAATATTTTAAAGTTTTAAGAGTATCTTCCCGATACAACAGTACCGTATAACGACAAATTCGTCTCTCAAGCGTACCTGATGCTTCCAGACGATCTTGTGGATCCAGGGGTGCGCGCGAACGCTGCATTCGAAGTAGACGTCGTCGCCCTCTCGAATGAAGGAGGCGTTGAGGTTGGCGCCGAGCTCCAAGCTCACCTCAGGCACATCTGAAGCAGAGCCGTGGAAGGTACCTCGTCGGTGGCGACTTGGTCGCGCGGGAATTTATTGAGAGAAAATGATCCACACGCAACAAAATTGCGTCACATAATAGTAGATTTACGTAACATTTATAACTAATTAATAATTTAATAATTATTATAAACACTTCTATTAACCTGGCCATTAAATACGGTTATCAAAAGGTATGTTTGGTTGTGTATTGATTGTATCCAATTATTTTCTATTATTTGAAAAATATTATAATTTCCTTTTTAATGAGGATATCTATAAATATATTTGAGCGGGTTTCTCAGATAAGTGTTCTAGTAACGAACTATATGCATCCTATGAACATTACAAGAACACGTAAACATCTTAGCCGTTACTACGATAGATGTTACTGAGTGATTAAATAAATTTTTGTAGTGATCATATATAAATATATCTCCAAATTCGAATCGTTTTCAAATATACTCAAGGTTTTAGAAGCTCAATGGTTTTGTTGCTTCTACTTATACTGTTCAAGAAATAAGTATTTGTTTGTCTTCTGTTTTTGATTTCTTAGGAAGGGGACTTGCTAATTTTGTAGGTTAATTTACAATTGGTGGTCAGTTCTTACACAGCATTGCACAATGTTAACACGTGAAGAATTTTGTTTTTACATTTTTGTAGAAACCTAAATTGTGAAAGCAGTCGTGAACAGAAATGTCAATTGTTTTTCGCAATTCAATGAATATAAAATGCATTGAGCTCCTTTGTCTCTAAGGGCCAATCGTAAAACTGATCGACGTTGCGAATTAACCGTTTCTACTTGCGTCCATTTTCCGGGACTAGAATGAAAGCTTCGTGCTAATTCACATTTACCATTGCAATGGCAGCACTTTATTCCTTTCATATCATCCCTTTGAAAGTTCCATTAATTTGAAGTTGTATCGAGCCATTATCTGCCGCACTAATCAAAGTCAGGCTTTTAACAGCTTTGTCCCTTATGCAGCATTTCTACATCAATTTCTTGGCTAAGTCAATTTCCACTGATCCCTACCATTCCTTAAATTCCGAACCTTTTAGCTCTTGGTGGTACAAATATGTGTATGTATGTGTATAAATATCTGTATATAAACGCACTCGTGTACTCATAACGTAACGTGTGTAATTTCAATATTCTAATTTCTTAGTGACTAATTTATTTCAGTTTACTCAATCACTAGGGTGTATATTGCAATGCCTCTTTAGTTGCAGTCGTAGATGAGTTTCCTTTAGAATGTTTTTTTTATTTTTTCCTTCTATTTTAACTTATTTTATTTGTAGTTATGTATGCGATCATTTGTGTTACATTTTGAAAGCAAATTATTGTATTATGCACGTGGACATAAGAGTAGTTGGGCTAAAGTGCAGGCCCAATTACGGAAGCCTTGCCCCATACAAAACGCATTCATTTGCTTTGAAGTGTTAGGAAGACGAGTTAAGACATATCACAGCGCTCCAGAAACCGTGTCAAATTTCACTTCTCCCTGTAAGTTCGTCACACAGTTTTTAACTCTTCTGTGAGTTAAAATAAATAAATGAGTAAATTAAGAATAAATTAAGATTAAAGTAAGGTTAAAATAAGAGTAAATTAAAAGTAAGTTAAAAGTAAATTAAGAGTAAAGTAGGAGTAATGTAAGAGTTAAGTGTAAATTAAGAGTAAATTAAGAGAAAAGTAAGAGTAAAGTGCAAAATACTCACATCGGACGTCGAGGCGCCAGGCGTCGCGCAGGGCGCTGCCGCCACCCACGGCGCACTCCAGCTCGCGGCCCAGGTCCTCGGCGGTCGGCGCCAGCGGCAGCGTGCTCGTCGTCACGTTACCGTCGGCGCTCGACTGCAACGCACCCCCACCACCTCGCTCGCTGCACACTGCGCATGCGGGTGCTCGCGTCTGGGGAATCGGGGTGGTCTCGCACGGGGAAAAACACTTGCTTGCAGCCAGCAGGTGCCTGTATACTGCTTACAGGAAGTTTGGGAAAACAATCTAAAGGCTATTTTTTCCTGAAGCAACGTGAACGTTTATTATGAAAGGCGCACTCGATTCACTTAATCTGGAATCAGTTGAATCTAATGTTTCCCTTTTTCATCAAGTATGTTCATTCCAATAATTATGCCTACATTTTGGAAGTTTTATTTTTGAGCTATCTCTTGAAAAGTGACTACATGGAACTGAAATTGATGGAACTGAAAAGTGACCACATGTAAACAAAGTGCTTTCTGAAACTGAACCTGCATATTATTAAATGGGAAATTTCATTTGTAGGATACATCTGAAAGACGTGGGAAATGTAAGCAGAAAACGAAACGTTGTCTCAAACTTTTATGTAGACTAAGGTTTCCAAAGTCAGCTATAGGACTAAATATTAAAGAATAACGCCTGGAGGTTATATAATCTCATCCGCATTTATCATGCAGTATTAAATTAAGTTCTCGAATTACGGTTAAATACAAATGGCTAAAAAACAGCCATACGCGTGCGAGAAAATAAATCCAAAATCCAATATTTCCTCCTCTATTACTGTCTCTCAAGCAGTCACCGTGCTTAGCAATTAACACTTAACTTTTACTTTAGCATGATATTTAAGAGATATCAAATATAAAATAAAATTTACCTATGTATTCCGATGTGTACGGTCTATATTTTTCACTCAATTGTTTATAAGTTACAAACCCTGAAATTGCTGTGGAAAATCATTCAAAGTAGAGGAATTGACTATTCTCCATACATTTTAAAAGATAAATAAGCTTATCACCGATTTATAGTAGCGTAGGTTACGTTCGCCCTCATTTTGAAAGGGGTTGGAAGATGCACTAGAAATAAAATCGTTTTAATTGAGTTTATATACATACATTTTTTTATAAATTCATTACAAGCCATTCAAAGAAATCAGTTCAACTCCGATTATAAAATTCAAGTCCGATTATAAAATTATGTGTCCTGACAAATTAAGAGACTAGAAAACAGCAACAGTAGTATAATATCGAGAATTGTTGTAATTTCCGTAAATAATGATACATATGCAGATAATTAAAAGACTAAAGCTATCTCCTTTGAGGTAAAAAGCCACATTTAGATAATAACCTGAGGCAGTTACTCTCAATTACCAACCTAATTCGTTTTTCTGACTAGCTCTCTTCTCTCATATAACATCGACCTGTCTGGGAGGTACTATGTCTCTGTCACTTTAATTACCAAACCCACCGACAATTACCGACAAAAACATCAAGCGAAATCGATAAAAGTTTGACAGCTCTCCGACAGCCGATACCGTGTCTCATGTGACGCAAAAGCCTACGCAAACATGTTCGTGTTTGCTGCTGCATATCGGGAGCAACCACTTGCGTATTCTCCCCGAAAAGATCAATGAGATGGAGTGTCCTTAAGGTGGTAAAGGTGACAGCAAAAAGTCATTGGTAGTCGAGAGAGAAAAGGAAGAAATACAGGAAAGCGAGGATACGTCAAGGGAAGAGTTTCTAATAATCATGAAAAAGGAGAAATCTATCGTGACAATTTTAGAGGAAGACGGATGTACGCAAAAATCTGCAATGGTGGTTGAATATTGGGTTAATATATTTTCAAGTAGTGATAGCACATTTATCACTGAATATGGAGCAACAGTGAGAGTAGTGAGGAGACAATGGAAGTTCTTGGTGAAGCATTGCGGTGTATACAACAAATGATATGAATAGGATTACCTTGGGAGTAATGTGCAATGATGAAGACCACAATGGCATGTCTGATCGGAGTAAGGAGAGCGGAATGACAGGTTTAAAGTTGGCGCAGGCGGTTGGTTATGTTTGCCAAAAAAGAGATGGAAACCGACTGACAGCTGGATAGCCACCTAAGTTTCTACAAAGAATAATGTACCAACAATTAGAGCTAATTAACCATTATTTAGTCTAATTCTAAATGTATTACACTAGACTTTTCTGAAAAACGTAGCTTCAGACGGAAGTAAGCTAGAGAAATATCAAAACTTTTTAAGAAAATACGAAAAAATTCTTAACACCAAATATTAATTAATTAACAAATTCTCAGTTTTAAGATTATTTTAACAATTGTCTACAAAATTAATTAATGTATCTGCAACACGAAACATAAAACAAAGATAGCCTTATTTTAAACATTTACATGTTACTCAGAAGGTCAACAAGCTCTCCAATTTTCAAAAGTTGTACCGAAAATATGAACTACTACCAATTGTTTACAAAATAGCACACAAATGAGATACAAACATTCTAGAAATTTCTTAACCGAATGAACAAGAACAAAAACTTAAGAGAGGTGCAGATGGCGGTAGTCAATGGCTCTGAGGAAACACAGGCGAGATCAGAGGCGGGTCAGCGGGATATCGGATGGTGGGAAGACGCGGCCGGCGAAACGGCTTGGGCGGCAGAAGGGTGGAGATGGCGGAAGAGGATGCACAGCTGGGTGATGAGGAGGGACAGCGGCGAGGCGAGGGCCGCGAGGATGGCGAGGACGGCCATGGTAATGAGGGCGGAGGGCGCAATGGCTGGGAGTGGCAATCGGAAACGGCAGCGAGGCGGCGGGGCGCGGGGCCACGGGCAGGGGGGCGTGGCGCACGGGGGGCTCGGACGCTCTGCGGGGCGGCAGGGATAGCGGGGCGGGTGGCAAAGGGCGCGGGGTGGGGGAGGGGCCGCGAGGTGGCGAGGCCAACGCGGGAGGCCAGGTCGCGGCGGGCTGAGGCGATCATATCGCGCGTGCGCGGGGCACTGACGGATGGCCGCGCCCGCGCCCGCGCTGCTCCGCCCTGCTCCGGCTTGCGCTGCCCTGCGCCGCCCTGCGCCGCCCTGCGCCGCCCTGCGCCGCACCGCGCCGCACCCGTCCATTTGGAGTTGGCTGGGCGTCGTTAGTTTTCATTAGAGCCGCTCCCCGGCGTCCGTCAAGGTGCCTGTTCATCATCCGCCCGCCCCCGCCGCCCCGCCGCCGCCCTCGCCCCCGCTCCCGCGGCCCAGCGAGCACCCTGGCCCGGCCGCCGCGCCTCTCCCTACACCACCGCCATGCAAAGAGATAGCCGCTGAATGAATCGATCTCTCACAGGTAGCTCCCGACCTGTTCTAGGGACTCCCAATAGAATTTAAAACAATGACTGCTGGATCTTTTGTTTCTCTATAAACCGTGTTACGGATACAGATATTTCTTTTCAATGGACAGATATACACTAAATGCAATTTTTCACGTGCATCGGTCCTGTTTGGAGATGTGATGGCTTTTGACGATAAAGTTATATGGCAGACATAAAAGAAAAATTAATATTGAATTCAAAGGAATGTTAAGGCACGGTTACTGCTTAATTTATTATTATGAGATGAATAACTTCCATGTGGCTTGCAATGCAATGGTATTTTATAGAGGTTTGATACGCTGGAGGCTTGTTAAGTATCTAACAAACTGAAAGAAAGTAAATACCTAATTTAATTTCAAGCAAGTCTCTTATTCTGGTGTCCTTAAAAATACTTTGGGAACTTGGTCAATATACATTTTATTAAAATCCAAACTCTATCAATAACATTATATATTTTTTCCCTTTCTTTCATTTTTCAATATTTTTTGTGTTTTTTTTTTTGAAGCCGAGAAACAGACATGCTTTTAGAATTGAGTTTAACAGTTTCTCATTATAATTGAAAAATTGCTTATTCTATAATTTGGGAAATAAAACTAACGAACGACCGTATTTGTAAAATATGGGAAGCAAAAATCAACAGCTTTTTCTCAATTGTAATTACGCCTTAAAAAGAATGAAATAAAAGTCAAACTGAATTTCTGGATCTCTAATTCACATTACGTAGATGAACATGATCGCTTATGGATGAAATGTCTAAAAATATACATCTTTTAAACAAAGTTACAAGAATCGGTTCGTAAATTCAATTTTATGTGGTGTGGCAACAAGCAGATTTCTGGAAGACGCCTAAACAAATATTAATTACCTTCGAGAAATATTCTGGGAAACAATTCCTGTTGAAAGTTCACACCGAACGGGGACTCAATTTTTTGTCTCCCTTTGTTGAAGCTCGACCAGGAACTGCAGCGTTTTGTGGGAATTTCATTAAAAAAGAGATATCAAAAGAGAGATCATAATTGAATATTCAGAAGTTTCCTGATAATCGTATAGAAATAATATAGATTTACCCAACATAATTCAGCTGCCATGCTACTTCTTTGTATTCTATTATTCGAAAAATGGCACCGAATGATTAAATTAAAATTACAACAGAGAATGAATTCATGAGAATGTTCTATCAAAATTAAATGTCGAGCTATTGAGCTGTTGTTTGCTCTGGAAATCAACATTTTTACAAGAAAATTAGGCTATACTGATTCATTTAGATTATTTGATAATATTTAATACTACATTGTTTTCACACAAGTGCTTTCTGTTCTACTGTACACATATCTGTGTGGAGCATTTGCCAAGGTTCCCTACATGTTGCTTTGACTGTGAGGTAACTACTTGGTACAACTAATCGACATTCAAATCAACTTATTGAGGTCTCCATAATGAAAAATGAGTAATAAAATTCTTCACAGCAGATCCGAATAAAAGTGCAGATCCGACGATGATTATGCCATCAAAAGTTGCTAACATAAAATAAAAGCTTTGGTAAAAGAATAACAAAACACTCCCTATAGTCCAAACATTATTTGAATTTGGTTGGTTTACCTCAGAACCTATACATTGATACTCGTTGCAAAGAGTTTACATTATACCAGGATCGCGCTCGACCGAGAGGGCGCCCGCGTGCCAATGCGGCACACCGGCCGGGTCTGTTCTCATGGCGCGTGGTGCATTCTGAGCTCCAGGGCCACGAGTTCACCTATTCAATATCCCTGAGAGCCGGAGGATCGAACGGTTAGGTTGGGTAGTAATGAGTCTATCAGAGCGCAGAAAGTTCTTTTATTGATTGGTGTTTCCGGACACGTCAACTTCTATAATCATTACTTCCGTAGCGCAGTGTATATTTTATCATGAGTAGAGACCGGAGAACTATGTTGAATGAAATGTCAAAATATGTAATGAAAACAGTAGGAATATGTAATAAATATGTAAATTCGAATATCATACATAATATCAAAATACTGTAATTATATAACATATTTACATAATAGTAAATTACATTTAATTACATTGCAATTTATTACAACAAATTTTTAAAATAGTACAAACGTTTTAAAAGCTATTTGGAGAGCAGAAGTTGATGCACACTTGGCATCATATAACTTTTCCGTCTGTAGTAAAAGCGTCATCTATTGTTATCCAGGAACGTAGTTAAGCAAGCAGACCGAGGAGCGTTTATGTTAGGTAACCACCTGCACCTTGAGCCAGACTAGACGCAATACAAGCCTTCGTACAAACTGGCGATATCTACGACCAGCAAACAACTACTGCAGCATGCAACATTCTCATCGCAGTGTTACACGTCTGCGATCCCCAAAGTTTCTCGGAAATTAAGGTTAAAGGAAATTAAGGTGTAACGCGGCATCAATAATACTTGTCACACATTGATTTCACCAATAATATAGTGGAAAATGCTGATCTTTTAAAACACTTCTTTTCATAAAAAAATATGAAATCCATAGAAAAAAATATCTTGTAAATATAGCCAAATACGTAATATACTACTAAATATGTAAAAATATGTAAATAGAAAATTGTATATTGTTTTAAGACAGCGACGATTGGCCAAGATTACGATTTTGAGAAAGGTAAGTAGAAAGACAAAATATATGTAATTGCATAAAAATCCGGTCTTTAGTCATGAGGGATGGAGGTGTTCCTACCCAGTAGATAGTTAGATCCGGCTTTTCTTATAAGTCAACTCGCAAGAGATTTACCCTAGAACTTACCCAGCCAGGGTAAGTTCAAAACACCTGATTGTCCTCTGATGTGTGTGGTAGTGTAGGGCATGATGTGTGTGGTCTGTGTGCGTGTGTGTGTAAGAGGAGAGGACAAGAAGGAGAAAGGAGTAATCTCAGGTAGCTTGTGTCCCGTTTGTTAGACTACCGCTCCAACATTCACATGGAATTGATTGAGGAAGCTACGGAAAACTACCGGTCAGATAAAAAGGCCGCTAAAATTCCCTTTCTGACAGCGGCGAGTGAATTCGACCTAGGGCAGCAAAACGAAAATTAGTTTGCGCGCTTCTTTCTTATCTTTCTTCATTGGGACCTAATACCACACGCAACCCCACCTCTCCTGATCTCGTAAAGGATTGGCCTGTGTGCGGACCACAGGGACCTTATCCAAGCAACTAAAAGTCCCCAGGTGCAACCTGGTTTACGCTGCATTTCCCTTGATGTGATCATTTCTGTTATCTCATCTTTTCTGCCACGATGTACTCTTGTATTATTTTTTGACGACAGTTCAATTACTTAACTTGATTATTATACCAACTATTAAAATATGTCACCAACATAGCAACATCTAGCGAACTTTAACAAATAATCCACAGAAATATGCATAATATAACAGATAGAATTTTTGCTATATAAATTTATAAATATAATCAAATTATTATAATTGAAGTAATAGATTAATTGAGATACATCCACAGTTAATATGTTGGGTGATTCTTGACATTTTGAGGGGTAGGTTTTCTGGTTCTTTGGTGAAGCTTATAAATAAGAGCGTTATAGATATGGGGATAATCAAACCACAATAATAAAAATAAATAAGATATATTTATTTTATGACCCAAGTAACGTTCCCTATATTAATTATTATAGTAATTATCCCCATAGTAATTATTACCATATTTATTATGGATTACCACAAGATATCGGATACCACCACTGAATTGAAATAAGAGCGTGTTTGCAATGCCGACCTATCGAGACTTTTATTTCACTTTTATCAGGGCTACAATAAGCATTTGAGATACTATGTACATAAAGTTGTAGTAGATTTAAAGGAATGGTCTTCCAATGTTTCCTTGCATCTACTACATCTTCATGTAAATAACATCTACATTGATTGTTGTAGCCCTGGTGAATATGGAACAAAAGAGCCGAAACATTGAGAAAGAGTTTATTCACTACGTACAACAACCAGAAAAGCGTAAGTGATTGTCATTTTGTATTAACAAAATCTTGTTTCTCCATCTTCAGGTACATTTCTTTTGAAAAAAATATATCAATATTAAAAATGAATTAATCATTATGAATGAAGACGTTATGTAAGCAGAAAAAATATGTAAGAGACATAAAGGTCTCTGAAACGTTGTCGAAGTGATATCAAGGTTGTAATAAACAACTTTCATAATTTAATTTAAATATTATTGTCTTTAATACATGGAACGTTTTGTTAATATAAATATGACAGACGATGAAAAGAAACTTAAAAATATATTGTGATTTTTATATCGCAGCCGTTGAGCGTGGAGGAGGAGGGCGCTGCGGGCACTCACCGTCTGCCGCGCGCCGTGCAAGGGGACGCCCGCCAGGCGCCAGGCCAGCTGCGGCGCGGGCCGCGCGCCCACCGCCTGGCACTGCACGTCCTGCGCGATGCGCGCGCTCAGCGGCCGGTTGGGGCCCACCAGGCGCACGCCCAGCGCCGGCACTGCGCACACACACACGCACACCTCACTTAGCGGCAAAACACACGGAATCTACATGTACAACTACATGACGGGAGAAGTATAACATGCGCTCGCTTTTAGTTTCTCGTATACGTACGTGTATATACGGAGTAATATGCGTAGTAGAGAGAAAGTTATGTAATGCTGGGCGAAAAAATGTTGCATTTTCGGCACATAAAAATTCATTGCCGGGCTCTGGTGAAAAAAGGGGATACGTTCAGTTGCGAAATTAAGAAAAAAATCCTTTAACACTTCATGTAGCCAGAATCTCTGTTCGAGTTTCAAATTGATTCATTATTTCGTATTTTCGGGCGCGCCAATATTGCTAGGTCGAATTCATCCGCTGTCTGGAGAAGAATCCTAACGGCTCTGATCGGTAGTTTTCCGTGGTTTCTCTGATAGTAGCCGGGCGAATGCCAGAGCAGTACACTAACAAACGGACCACGGACCGCGCGCGATCTTTCCTGCCTCTTTCTTGTCCTATCCCCACCCCTTACTTACACAGATTTGCACTTACATGCACTACACTACCACACATGCCGAGAAACCGGTCGGGGACTTAGAGCTTGCCCCGGTTGATGGGAGATACCTGGTTGAGAAAAAAACCGCTAGCCGGGGAGAGGTCGGCGTAGGATATCATCATCTAGCGGGGAAAGATCACCGTCACCTCCCGATGCAAAAATACACTACATTTACGGGAATAATGACCTTAGCAGTCGGCGCACTCGAAATCACTCATAAAATCAATCGGGCGCGGCAAGAGCAATGTACAATGGTCTCGTAAATGTAGTGCATGTGTTTTACTTGGGAGGCGGTGTTCTTCCTCAAATATATAGTGAGATCCTGTGCCGACCTACACGCCGGTTTGCGGTATTTTCCACATCTGGGTATCTCCCACTTGCGGGGTGCCACCCCAGCCAGGACAAGCTCTGAGATCCCGACTGGTCTCCGTACATGTGTGTTAGTGTAATTCTTGTAACTGTGAGTGGAGGTAAGTAAGTGATGAGTCTAGATTAAGGAAGAGATAGGCAAGATCGCGCGCGGTCCTTGGACCGTTTGCAACTACTTCAGAATTTGCTGTTGATCGGAAAAAACTCGGAAAATTACCGATCTGACCAACTGGTCGTTGGATTTCTTCTCCAGACAGCGCCTGAATTCGAGGTAGTCATTTAGCTAGTGTCGACAAGAGATCCGAACCCTACAATCTCCTTGTCAGATGTACTGCAGTGACATCAGTCTATGCCATGAGTCACCACAGCCGGGTTGAGCTTCAGAATCTCTACCTCTCTCCAGCACTTTATTTAGTCTAATGGTGAATAAAATCACCAACAAAGCGTGGTTTTGTAAACTAGAAATTTTTGAAAACTTTTGAAACGCCAGAAACGTTTCATGTTTTGAAAACTAGAAATGTTCGCACACTAATGATAATAAAGTTATTTGTATTGGCAAACGAACTATATATTTTACTTTTATTATTGCTAACAAAATAGTAGCTCATAGCTCCGCCCCTACTCCTACCATAATTGGTAAATGGAGAGCTCGATTAATCCTGCGCGTTGTGAATCTGTGTTTATGTTTACAAGCAAAACAAGGGGCAGTCAAATATGGCGTCAAAGTATTTGTCAGAGCTCAGTGAAATGAAACTAAAAGTTAACACTCTATGAGTTTATTTAAAATATCAAGATTACAACTGATACACATTTTTACAAAAATCTAAAACAGTAGTGAATTTCAGTGTGCTCTTATTCATTACACAGGCTTTCTCAGAATAAATGTTACAAATCTAAAAGGAATGTAGGGGGTCAATGATGATCGCGTTGGGCAAGGGAACACATTTTGGGTAATTTCAACGAAGTTACACATGTGATATTTCCCTTAGTTTACTGGTAAATCATCGTAAACTGGGCTTGGTTTGGATCTGTGAGACACGTTTTGACACAATCAAAGACGTCCAAATGCGAAACATCAGTGAAAGATGAGTTCCTTACCAACAGTATCAAATGTCAATCTCAAACTTTTATCTAGACAGTGACCAGAGAGTGAGTGTCATTTGCATTTCTCAGTACATAACGGGTACTAGGGTGATCAATTATTAATATTGGCGCGCAAGCATACAAGACAAGGAAGAGATAACCTATCAGGAAGGATCAGAACGACAATGGTAAAATGCCTTGGAATTACACATAAGGACATACACATGTTACAGTATGTTATGTCAAGGAAAGTCTAAGGGGTACATCAACTTATAAAACCTATAAAAATTGGATATTGTGTTTTATCAATAGGCATGTATCCGGACAAAGAATCCGGAGCTTTACGGTTCTTTCTTATAGTAAGTCACCAAGCGCCCTTTAGAGCCTGTCCCGGCCGCGGCGGTGCCCCGCTGGTGGGAGAGCCCTGGTTGAGGGAAACTCCATTAGCCGACGGTAGGTCGGCGTCGGATCTCTCCATTCAGCGGGGGAAGATCACCGCCATCTCCCGAGAAAAAGCATGCACTACACTAACGGGACTAATGACCAAAGCAGTTGACGCGCCCGGAAACACGAAAAAATCAATCGATCAAATCAACCAAGCGCCCTATTCCACCAGTTCAAGTTTAAATTAAATGTTTTCTCCATCGTTTCTCTGAGCAAAACTGAGTTATATACTCTGCGTTTGAATATGATTTGCACGCGATCCAGTTACTCGCCACCTGCACGGAGAGTGCGCGTTCTCCAGTAGGTATTGAAATATCGCGTTCGAATTGAGGCATTGCAATATCTAGTACCATGTCACGAAAACATACATGAATTAAATATCAATATTTTCGAGAGAGTGAACATCTTTATCAACAAAGGGAGGAAAATCACCTACCAGATCATTTAATGAGTCACAATATTGTTTACAAGAACACGGTTGGTTATCGTAGAATGATAATAAAAATAAGAAGTGTTTTCTCAATGAATATACAGATGTCTCGGAATTCATATTAAATATTTCTGGGACATGTAGAGGAGTCGAAAATGATAAGTTTTTGATGAACATGGAGTGGAAAACTTCATGTAACTGACTCTTAGACATTTATTCATATGATATATGAATATGATATATGATATATATTTGTAGGCAACTGCATATGCAAAGATGTTCGGCATATTACATTCTTACGCAATTTTGTATTTTCAGATAATAGTTTTATTATATTAAATTCAATGAAAGTAATAATACTTTTACTAACATTTCATGTAGCTACCGAACATCTGTAAACACGAAGTTTCCAAAATATCACGGACAAATTATACTAATGCTTATAACACAATTATATGCAATTTCCCCACAACAGGCTTAAAGTTTGTAACATTAATTTTGAAACACCTGTATTTATTGGAAAGTAGAATTCCTTTGAAAGGTACAGTCTAGTTTGTTTCCAATTATACAATATAACGTGTGGGAGCCAGTAATTTATAAAACATGTACGGGTACACTCTTTAGCTTCGTATATTATCTACTTTTCGCATTACTATATCAACCGTATACTTCAAACATTGAGTTACGTTTATACAAACCAATACGTACCGGTGTCAGGAAATAACTGCACTCTGACCAATGAACGAACACGTAAAACACTCAAATCACAAAAAATAAATATTTCATAGATATGTTTTGGAAAACACCTATTGATAGGTTGTACTTGAAGACAGCGAAGTTCATTGAGAAATGTAGCAATATCACATAGGATATAGGACTAACACTAATTGACAGAATTAAAAGTACACTCGCGTTACGAGGACTTAAAAAGAAACAAAAGACTCAAAAACATATTGGCTAGAATCGACTGTTTATTGAGATATAAAACAACTTCAACCGGAGTTAAAATACTAATTAATTCCTCATAATACTTTACATTTACTATATTAGACGGTAAACTATCTAATTATGTAGAGTTACGTCGTACAAAATGGAGAGTTGACAACACTTTGGCTTCCATAACCACAAACTAGACGCCGCAGGCTAGCGTGTCTTCTCAGCGATATACGAACATTGTCGAATCTGACCGTTTACGGAACAAAGCACTAACAAGATTCTCGTATGATCTTCCTTCCACATAAAAACATCTGCATAGCATCGCAAGCTGACAGGAGCGGAGCGCATGTACCAGCGGAGGTCCTCGAATACCATATTGTGAGGATGCGGTGGCCTGACATTCAAGAAGACACACACATAAACATATATACGAGTCCCCGCACGCACTGCATACAGGCGTGGAGGAGTTTCTTGTTAGCGAAGCAACCCACAGACCTGCCATATTACGGCACCGCATCGCACAATCCCCCGCTCTCCCGCAAGCTTTGTGCGGCGCGGGGGCGGCGGCGGAGGGAGAGGAGGAAAGAAAACCGCAAAGCTGCACGACGCGCCGCCCGTCCGCGCGGGAAGCAGGCACAAGAGGAAACGCAGAAGACGTCGAACCCTCGCGAAGAATGGGGCGGCGGACGTACGGACAGCGTGCGAGACGTATGATAAATTTGCAGTCAGCGACCCCGCGAGGGGGAAAAATGCGGGATGGAAATCGGAATGGGTGGTAATGGAAAATTGAAGGGCGTCGGGGAAATATTTCTCGAGTCGCGTGAGCGGTGGATTCTCGTCTCAGCCGGCGCCGCATGTGGCGGATGACGAGGGGGGGGGCAGGGGATAGGTGGGGCGCCGTGGAGAAGGATATGAGGGAGTGGGCGGTTCGGGAAGAATTGGAGTGGGGGAGATGGAGGGAGTGTGGAGGGGGCAGCGGGGAGGGGCGGGGCCACACGAGATAAGGCGGAGAGGGCCCGGAAGGGTCTGTACTGGCATGGGCGGGGCTAGGAAGGGACGAGGTGATGTGGTGCGAGGCGGGATGAGCACCATGTTTTCGGGGTGTTGAGTCGGGCAGAGTCTACTGGATTGAGACGGGGAGAGGTGGGAAGAGACGGGGAGAGGCGGGGAGAGGCGGGGAGAGGCGGGAAGAAGCGGGAAGAGGTGGGGAGAGGCGGAGGTGGGATGAGGATGGGAGAGGAGGGAAGAGGCGGAGCGTGGCATTACAGCACTGGGCGGGGTAGAGCGGGCAGGAGCGGGGAAGAATGGAGCGGGATGGGGCCGGACGGAGAGCAGCTCGGTGGAGAGGGGCGAAGCGGGATGGAGTGGGTGGTAGGGGCGGGGAAGGTGGAGCATTGTCCAAGCCGGGCTGGCTGGGCGGGGTAGTGTGAGGCTGGGCGGGGATGAGCGGGACGGAGTGGGGAGGAGCGGGGTGGAGCGGGGCGGCGCCGCGGGCGCTGAGGCGCAGAGCCGGTGGGCGTGGCGGCTTGCGGGGCGAATGCGGCTCGGCCGCGGGCGGCGCTTGACTCAATTTCCTTGAGGCCCGGCGCCGGTGGATGGGTGCTTGGGGATGCGCTGCGGGGCGGCGCGGGACGGCCGCGGTGGAAGCAAGGTGGCGGGGGGTGGGGAGACAGGGGGATGGAGGAGCTGGAAGGAGGCGTCGCGATTGCTGGGTTGGTGCTGAGGCGCTGGTGGTGGAAAGGGCTATGTTAGGGGTATGGTATGAACTGAATAGAGATTGCAGGGGGAAACCGGGGCGGTAAGGGAGAGAGTGATGTGAGTAAAAACGACAAGAAGTTGACATCTGCGGGTGGTTTAAAGTGACGGATATATGTCGTAACCCGCTGTGGATGATAGAGATCATAAGCTGGGAGTACTTCCGTACGCTTGTGAAGGTGACGCATCTCTATAACGTAGGATCACTATCTTTTTTTTAATTTTAGAGTTTCACTACTCCCACACCATATCATAAAACTGTTTATATTCATATTAGCAATAAATAACAGTAAGAAACAAATATTCTAAATATATATTTTTTCTATAATCAGACGTGAAAAAATGATTTTTATCCATAACAAAGATTGAGATAACAAAATTATTTTACCGAGAAAATGTCAAATAATTGCCAATTGGTGTCAGTAAGTGGGGAAGAAAATGAGATAGAGAAGATGTGGTAATAGTGTAATAGTATGACTAGTAATAGTATGAATAAAAACAAAGCTATGACCGAAGTGTTGCAGAAAAGGAGAGAAAGTACATTTAAAGGACGAGATATATTGGTTGAAAGAAAGAATGTGCTGATAAAGAGAATCTGTACAGAAAAAAAAAACTTCTTTATAAATAGATGAAAAATCTCCAAAATAGGAATGGACTCTCGACGAGGAAGAAAAGACTGAGGCAAAAAGGGAGATAAAAACAAGAAGGAAACCATGCAATCACCAACAGTAACCTGGAGATGAATACAGGCGAAGGAAACGAGGTGGCCTGGCCTGGAGATAAGTGACGGAGGCAGCGGAAGGGGAGTGGGCGAGCGGGAGTCGAGATTCGATCAATCGCACGCCGTCGCCCTGTCGATATCTCGTGTTGGCCCCGCGGTCGCGCCCCTTGTGATGCACGCCACCGCCCCGTCGCGGGGCGCCATCCTCCTGAGCGCATTTGCTGGCTCTTACCCGGCGCCAGCACAATGGGCCGACTTCAAAAGGGAAAGCAGAGCCAGAGTCAAAAGAGATAAAACGACTACTTCAAATCTAGTACTTTGAAGCTAATAAAAATGCAAATTATTAAAAATTCGCATAACAAAACATGTACTTCTAAAATGCTCCGGAATTTAGGCAATGTTCGATTGATTGATTACTAATTCCGCGCGCGTCAACTACTGAGATCATTAGTCCTGTAAGTGTAGTGTATGTTTTTCATCGAGAGGTGGCGGTGATCTTCACTGGATGGCGAGATCCGATGCCGACCTACCGTCAACTAGCAGGGTTTTCCTAACCAGGTATCTCCCACCAGCGGGACACCACCCCAGCCGGGACAGATTCTAAGAACCCGGCCGGTCTCCCGGCATGTGTGGTAGTGTAGTGAATGTTAGTGTGTGTGTGTGTGTGTGTGTGTGTGTGTGTGTGTGTGTAAGGGGAGAGGATAGGACACGAAAGAGAAAGAAAAGATCGTGCACGGTCCGTGATCCCTTTGTTAGGGTACTGCTCCGGCATTCGCCTGGTGTTGATCGGAGAAACCACGGAAAACTACAGATAAGAGCAGCTAGCCGCTAGAAATCTCCTCCAGACAGTGACTGAATTCGGTCTAGCTGAAAACCTAGCCACCACCGTCGGGACTCGAAGCTAGGACCTCCCGATCAGTGGCACTGCAGTGGCATCAGTTGATACACTGAGCCACCGCTCCCGGTTTTAGGCAATGTAATGGATATAGTAAGATGTAATTTTGTGCATAAATATGACACACCTTTCCTATAATTAATTACATTAATCTTTGCATTTTCATGCGCTTTAACGTTAAATTAAAATGTTATTTGTTTACAGGAATAAAGAAAATTGGGGCGTAATCGTTATTTATGTTTTTATTCATTATCAAGTTTCATTTTTATATCTTAAAAAATTCCATTTCTAACATATTTTTATTATTCAAAGTTACGCCTAATAGGTGTGATTTCGACCCACTGTGGGGCACGTGTGACGTCGGAAGCATACATTCGAGGTGGTAATCGTTCTGGGCTGATCTTCACGCAGGTGCATTCTACGTCGCGGAGAAAAGATCTTTCAAGCGAGGGTGCTCGGGTTACAAATGACTTTGATTCTTTACGTGTTCGTAGTTCCGGATTCCTTTGTCATTTACATGAGTGCTAAACGCCATATTACTGTGTAGAGTGTGTCTCTTATATTAAAAGAGACGAATGTTTCCGAGAAAAACATTCAACACATCCGAGAAGCCGCTCTGATCTTCTGAATAAAAAGTCTTCTTTTAGAAGAGGATTTAGTAGTGCTACAACGGCATTTAATCCAGGGTATTTGTTTTGTATAGTGAAGTTATATACATGGGAAACATTTCTGATGAATTAATGCACAGCGCGCTTCAGGTTTTAGAATGTAAGTTTTATCTACAATTTCATTTATTCTCTTTCTTGCTCATCACAATGCCGTTTTTTGCAGTATTAACATTTTACCTTCAAATTTCGCTCTTCCAATATTTCTCTGTTGATAAATTAAACGCTTTCAGGTAATGCCTGACAGAATGGAGCACAACTGACATTTTCTAGAAATACTGAGATATCAGTGTAAATGGTTAAAACTGACGGGACAAAAGTAAAATCTCAGATGATAAATGAATAAATAAAAATATTTAAAAAATATGAACTCCTATGTTAACAAAATAAGTAAAAAATACAATATTAATATATTTTTACTGTCTTTTGAAGTCATAAGAAGTATAGATCATTAAGCGCAGTCGGAAGCCGTTAAAAATGTATTCACATTTTATTTTTTACTTGTTTATTTCAGCCGGGTTTTATTTTTTTAATTATTTTTAGTACATACGTAGAATTTAGTAATTTTAATTCCAGTATTACCTGTTTTCTACAATGTAAAATCTAAAATATATTTATTGATATGCAATATTATTCTTATTCTTACACATTTTTTATCTATTATTTTATTTTTTACTTTGAAAAAGCATACTATTCTTTTCCTTTCTGTGTCAAATTCTACCCCCTTTTTTCGCACAAAATTTCCATCCGCCAAGAGGCTTTTAACTCAAATTTTGAACACAGACAGAACTCAAATTTTGACACGATATTCAACCCGCTTTAAAGATTGTTTTTATCTACTTTTCGTCTCAGTGATATACACGCGACCGTTAGAAAACAGCTTTGTTAACGGTACCAGCAACCGCGCCATCCGTCGGGAGCGAGGGGAACACTCGCCATACTAGCTAACGACAACCGTAGTCACATGTGAAACATTACCTGTTCTCATTTACATTGTTTATTAACAAAAAACGTCAATACAACTAAATACAACCGACGTTGGAAAGCTAATTATTTTGCAATTTTCATGCGTAAGCAGTTCACGTCACATGCAGGAATATGCTCAAGATGGCATCTTGTCAGAGAGAGAAAGAGAGAGAGAGGGAGAGAGAGACGGAGAGAGAAACGAAGAGAGACAGAGAGAGACGGAGAGAGGGACGGAGAGAGATGGAGAGAGAGACGGAGAGAGAGACGGAGAGAAAGAGACGAAGAGAGAGACGGAGAGAGAGAGAGACGGAGAGAGAGAGAGACGGAGAGAGAGAGAGACGGAGAGAGAGGGAGAGAGATACGGTGAGTGAAAGGGAGAGGGAAGGAGAAAGAGATGAAGGACAGAACAACGTCTGCAGTGTTCTGATAGAATGTTATAAAATTACAATTACACTAACATCCATCTGCTCGTGTCTGACTGCATATTAAACTTTTCTCTGTAAATTTATCTATACCTCAATCTATTTCTTCTTGTAGGATATTCAACAGCAATTCACTTCACTTTGCCTCATAGAAACTGTATGTACAATATCAATTTCTTCAACTTTAATTTCACACCCAGTTTTTAGCTACTTTCTGTACAGTGTGCATGTAGTATTTTAAGGCTTTCTTTCTACTTTATTTTAATATTATTTTCTTATATTTTTCTTTATTTTTTGCTAAAATATTTAATGATTTTTCTATTTAATTATTAATGATAAAGTATTACGAATCGGTACTATGAATTAGTTCATGCCTCGACCAAACCATCACCAATATATTTTCAATTAATTTTCATTAAATGTTAACATCTTAAATATTTGTGTTATTATAATTGCACAACTCATGAGCGTTTCCGTTCATGTAACTGACATGTCTGCATTTCTCACACCTCCATCTTACATTTCCATGATACTTTCTTCAACATCGATCATAGAAAGTATAACTCGACATCACATCAAAGGCAAAGGATAAAGTTACTATTACTAGACAATACTATCATGTTTTCCTCATAAATTGGCATTTTCAAAGATTTCTTGAAGTAATCTTTGAGATGTCTCGTTTTTCATTTTCCATTACTTCAGATTAAAAGTAAATGCATAGGCCCCTTGAAAATGATTTAACGCTCAAATTTTTTACCGGTGCACAAGAACTTATTGTTACTCTAATTAGAAACATTTTTATGTTTATTTTACTGTAAATGGAAAATATACAAAGTAAAACGTAAAGTTTTTATCAATAATTAATTCATAATTACATTTTAAAAACTCTTTATATGATTATTTTTATACTCATAATTTTAAGTTTTTAATTGAATAATTTAATATGTTTTACTTCTTTGGTTTATGCAATTATTGTATGTAAAAGTAATCCATTTATTTCATTATAATTTTAAATATAAAGGCGTTCAAATCTAATGATAAGAGTTCGAGTGTGTTTCTAATGTGTGTTGTAATGTGTGTTTAAATATAAAGGCGTTCAAATCTAATCATAAGAGTTTTGTGTGTGTGTGTGTGTGTGTGTGTGTGTGTGTGTGTGTGTTCACTGAGTTAACCGTTAACCAGACGAGTATTTTAGTCAGAGAGAAAATACTACATTCAGGTGAGCAACCCCAATAAAGATGGATTTTTTTCTAAACTAAAATTATTTCCGACATTAGAAAATTAACAACAGCACAGAGTTTAGGTTCCTCCTTATTTATTATGGAAATACTTCTGACTTTATCCGGCCACGGTCTTGAGCTCTGAGAGATGCAAATATGCACGGGCAAAGACAACTACACTGCCCTTCTTGCGTTCACGCTGTCACATTATTTGAGTGCGCACATCAACGTCTGTAACAGAATTAAAAAAAAAACACATTTCACTAAACACTAGTTTTTTTTATAAAACTGATTTTATGAAATTTGTTTAGAGTTAATGAAGAAAGAAAATGACAAAATAAAATATGGATCATTTTGCAATGTTTCTATATTGATAAATGACTAATAAATGAACATAAAAGGAACACTTTTATTGTAATTTTTTACACGAGCTGTCATACAACATCAAGAAAGCTGCCAATCGAAATTATTTTAAGGAAGTCTACCTGGTTTTGCTGTTTTTGTAAACCCCAAACTCACTCCAACTATGAGTCTCCTAACCTCAAAGTTACTCCCACTAACGACTTCCGCGCCGCGATAACAACCGAATTGTACTGCTAGATGTTCTTTCAATGACACCAATAGAACACGGGATTTCAAAGCAAACTGGTCTGTTTTTAATATTTGATAGCGTATGAGAACGACCTATCCGAAAATCTATTTTTGTCAGCATATATGTAAACTAGGAACAATAATGTGCAAAAAGAGAAAACAACACGTTTTTATCTTACTTCAATTGCTCAAACGAAATAATGCCGGTGCTGGGACGTTGAAAATTACTATGTTTCAGATTCAAGATTTAATTCATTCTGGGCCTAATTCACTAGCAGCTTTCAGAACAACGAAATAATGAGAGGTAATATTATGCAAATCTTAAAAGTAATAATGGACCCTTTGAAGGCATGCTAGGAAATCGATCCGGGCGTACTTGCAAGTTTTTAACTCCCCTCGCTTCCTCATTTATTCGCCGATTCATAAAAAAGTCGCGTTGCCATTGTATACAACTACGTGCAATTAAGTACTATATCAGGGCTTAGGCAGTAAAACCATAACCGCTGCTCGCTTGCAATGTCTTTCACGCGCCTGCTTGCGGTGATCTTTTATGACTCTACACAGAAACTTTGCCTCCTTATTTCTTAAAATTGTTTTAAAGCACCCTGTTTTAAAAATAAGGGTGGAGAATTTGATGGTCGTTATTGTGCAGTATGAAATACACAACATTTCTGTGCATCATTATTAAGCAGGAAGATTCAATTCCGTCCCCTCTATAAAATATCATTACATCATCACCTGCCATTCGTTTTAATGCTCTTGGGAGAATACATTTTTATGGATCATTAAAAATCATGATTATTCGTGTTAACAACAGCCAATTTAGGATTTAAAATGAAATTGAAGGGGAACCCACGGTAGTTTCAAAAATATATACAGATAATTTAGTAATTTATATTTATATCTAATACTGATGACGCAAATTAACTTCATTTGGAAATGACGAGAGAAAACTTCAAAATATAATTTTCACCTTTAAAGAGATTACATGTCATAATACTTTCTCTCGCAGGAATTGATTTATTTTGCTTTGAAATGAAAAATTAAACGGGAATGAAATCTGGAACGTATCGTGTGAATATTTGCTTTATTTTAAATCAATATTGGTATTTCTTCTTGGAATTTTATTTGCTGAATGTTTGATTTCATAAATTACACATAATATTATGTTTGGAGAAAATATATTGGTTTTTATAATTTCAAATACATATGTTGATGTTTTCCTTATATTTCAGGTTGGTCATTGTACGTTTTCATTGCGGAGGTAGTTTAATGACCGAAGAATATACCTTTTTTTCTATCACTTACCAGCAACAGTAAGCCTGCGGCAATAAAATTGTCTCTGCATCATCGTTAATCGGGAGGTCATAATAATGAAGTCCCAACAGTGGCCGTTTTTGACCCTTTTTTAAAAAAATATTTAATTTTATGCACTACCAACTGCAGAAGGTTATTAGTGACATCTACACAATAACATTATTATTTATTTACATGGAATGTTATGACATTTATGGGAACATTCATGCCACATTATTAACAAGTTTATACACTTGTCATTTGTATCACGGTACAAGTTTATGCCCTTCAAAAAATTGAGAAACCGACTGCATTGTTCTCTGTCCTTTAGTACTTTTGACACATCGTTATTGACATCATCTCGTCCGGACAGCCTCAAACCTGGGGCACAGCAAATGATTTTTTTTACCCTTGCTACATATCAGGGCGAATGTAACCACTGTTGAGAGGAGAATTCTAGCGCTGCTCTAGTCTAATCGGTAGTTTTACGTTGTTTCTCTGATCAAAACAAGGGAAATGCCGGAGCAATAACAAAAAAAATTCCACCATCTACCTTTTCTCATCCTTGTTCCATATTCCTCTCTTTCACATGCACATGCCCACGCACACGCACGCGCGAACACACACACACACACACACACACACACACCACACACACAGCTACATGTAGTACACTTTCACTGTCGTCGAAAGACCTCTGTGATCTTGAAACTACCCACGGCTGGGGTGTTGCTCCGTTTGGAAAGGTACAGGACGGAGGGAAACCCATAAGCCGACGTGAAGGCGACGCGGGATCTCAAGTCCCAGTGGAGGGGGACCATCACCATCTCCTAGGACACCACATCCTCTGGGACAAATGACTAACGTCGGAACTAGTCACCTAAATAATTGTCGCATGCGGAATCAATAGACACTCACTCTCTTCTGCCACAAATAGAAAATCGTAATCACGTCATACTGAGAGACAGTTAGTAACATGGCCTCGCGGTTTAGCTCATTGGTCAGTGTTTTCATCACCTGACCCCAGGTTCGATTCCCGGCCGGAGTTTATAATGTGCGTATAATGTTGCAATGTCCCAGTATATGTTGCTGTGTGATGATGAGAAAACTCACTTCTCTGGTTGGGAACACCAGATTACGGCGTGGGGATGTCTTCGTGCTAACCACACGTACCCCTTTAACCCATGGCCGCGAGGCCGGGACGCTGCTGGTAGGCCACGGGCTGTCGCGCCAAGTACAGACAGACAGTTAGTAACATGAGCCAAGCGTAAGGCAGAACCCCTCGCAGTATTCCAGGTGGCTGCATCTCAGGGCGTGGAGGCAGCCTGCCAGTAGAGCTTTGGCGTCGCCGGCGGCGGTGGCGGGGGTAGGCCCTCGAGGGTGCGAGCGCCCGGCGGCGGAGATGATGATAACCGCGGGGAGAGCTTCCGCCCCCGCGCCGGCGGCGGGGCGGCGACCGACAACTCATAAAACGAGCGCGCACAAACGCGATTTCCGTAATCGCGTTGGCGGCGCGGCGCGGCGCGGTGCGGTGTGGCGCGTGCCCCAGATGCCAATGCGCCCGAGGGAGGATTGCTTCCCCTCCCCCTCCCCTCCCCCCCAGCACTGCTCTCCCCCTGCAGTCCTGGTTAAGGGAAACCCCACTAGCCGACGGTAGGTCGGCGCTGGATCTCGCCATCCAGCGGGGGAAGATCACCGCCATCTCCCGAGAAAAAACATGCACTACACTAACGGGGCTAATGACCAAAGCAGTTGACGCGCCCGGAAACACGAAAAAATCAATCAATCAATCTGATATTATACAATGTAAACAATTTTCAAAAATATTTACTAAGCATTATACTCTACTAGTTTTATTTCACTTGCTGAAATTGCCGCTAGCTTGCATAACACGGGCACTCTAAATGTTAGGTAAACCCTTTCCCTTTCTATTATTTATTCTTTCATTTTTAACCTTTTTACCCTTAAAAATTTTTACTATCTTTTTTCAATAATAAGATAGCTCGTAATTACACTCATTATCATATTCAAAATAGCTACATGAAATAATCACAACAATGTTCCTATATGAACTTTCCGAAACCTATCTTGCAATTCTGTTACGATGCATATTATCTGCCCCTAAAATTCTACAATCTACAGCTGAAGTACCAATATTCGGGTCATGAATGTATTCATGGAAATACAATAGAAAGATAATAAATCATCATGAATAATCAGCGGTAGTATCACCAGTGCAATTGTTTCCATTGCAATTACTATCGATATTTGCAGCGCCGCTTCGACGGCCTCCAAAGCGAACGGCAACCTCTTCTTCCTCCTCCCCCTCTTTCCTCCTCCTCCTCCTTCGCTGACGCCGAGGGAACGGCGAGCCTCTCGTCAGGGGCCGACGTTCGATATCCATATTCAATGCGAGGGCTTCCGTCCGCCGCCTGCCGCTCTCCATCCCTCCTTTCCTTTTTCTTTCCTTGTTTCTGATATTTGCACCATCGACGCCGACCATCCTCATATCCGCAGAATAATGGGGAATACATCGGGAAACTAGTCACAGTCTATGTCACAATATTTTTTAAATGTTTTATGTAACATTTTATTTTATAGGTGGCTGTAATCTTTTCGTCTGAATGTGAACACGCACCTCGGTTTTTTTCCCTTCGCGGGTAGCTGTGAGATGTCATGTGGTCATCGTGTTTAACGTACGTTTGTTGGGTGAGACCGTTCCATCGCTTTTCGAAGTGGCCCGAAGGCCCTTCTCGTCTAGTTTCTCAGGCTACTACTGCGTGCGGAGGTGTACCGCAGACCCGTTTCGGTTATCTACATAGCCTGATTGGGGGACAACCTATATTATGACAAGGGAAGGAACAATATTGAAAGGTGATGCACGGTGAATGGGAGAGCCTCACAACACAAGATAACCATGCCCCAGGAGGAATTCGAAGCCGCGACTTTTCCAGCCGAGTTCGTTCCGATTCCGTTTCCGACTTGGCGATCTCACCTACCCAATGCTACCCAACACCTCAGTGCAGAGGAAAATACTTTGCCTCAAGTGAAATTAATCCATAATGATGAGATTGCAAGACCAAGGAGACGTTACATTGTTCCAATTTACTCTGAGAGTGACATTTTAGCTATTTGCATGATGTTAACCTGTTGAATTAGCAATGTTTTAAAGTTATCATGTGCAAATAATTAGGTTGCTTTTACATCGAACACTATGTTCATAATCAGTGAAATGTAAACTATGCAAAATCAATGAATATATTATTTTAATTCAATTTGAAATACTGCCATGCTTTCTGTGTGTAAATTAAACGAACTCTGGAAGTTACCATTTTTAAAAGAAAATAGGACTAATTTGAAACTAATATTTCTCTCTAGAAAACCAGTTTTCACCAATACTGGTTTGATAGATGACTGCCACTTTGCCATATTCTTACATTCTAACAACAAATTCTCTTCATCATTTTTAACATTTGGAATTAAAAATGAGTTTTTAATTTTTTATTTTTTAGTTCTATTCGCATTATTTATACATATTACGATATATTCTACATATTATATTATACATTGCATATATACATATTATACAAATTTATACATTTAGTACACACATTATTTATCAAGAATATTAAAAAAATATAATTTACAAAATGTAGACTACTTATATCATGTAAGAAAAGCATTGGAAATTTTAGAGAATTTACAACAGTTTTTTCGTATTTTCTTCCCCCTCTGCAGACCCATTCGTTACTCATTGTCCTCCTTCAATGGAGAACAGAATCATTTCTAAAGAACACTAGTTCATCCGGTAGCATTTAACCAAACGAATGTCTCGTTTTGTCGAAACGGGCTCGCGTGAAAGAAAACTTGAGGGGCCCTCCCGCGCACTTCCTGTGCCCTGCGCTTCATTCTGCGCTCATCTCTTTCACTCCTTGTCTGCGGAAGGAGGCTGCCGTAAAAAGTAATTTCCGGTGCCCTCGAAAAAAGAGAGCTCACAAAGCTGTAGCTCCTTATAAATATAGAGCGTGAACTGATGCCGGTCACTGTTCTTTCTGGGCAGAACAAACTGCACGAAACGCCTCTGGCTAGGGAAAAAGTGGAATCAACGAACCCTAGTTTATTCAATTGGTGGTGATTACTAGGGGGGATTTGAATTCACTTTACAACAATACCGTTTAATACAGAATTGTTGTTTATGTATCAAGGCCGTAAAATGAATGATTTTGGATGATATGTTTACCAACCTAGGCGGAGCTGAGGTTGGTTAACTAACCGAGTCGTCAAAATCATTCAATTTCGGCCGAGGTGCACACAAATATTTTTCGTATACTCACCTACCAATTTTAGGTTTTAATTTTTTAGAGAGATCTCATTTATATCATACGATTTTGTCGTATATATGCAAATGTTCTTCTACATTTATCACCTCTGAACTCAGTACTGTCACAATTGTTAAAGAGTATAGAATTTGCTGCTGGTTTTGGCTATTTGTGTCCTAAGTATGAAGTTCGAAATTCCAGAGATTATAATTGAGGAAGCTGAAGCTACTACTGAGAGTTTACTTCTTCAAAAATCAAAGGATTCATACGAAAGAGAGTATAAACTCTTTTTAAAATGGAAAAGAGAGAAATTTACCTAATGCAAATCAGTACACTAGACATTATTTTAGGGGTCTTCCGCTACGGTATTTGCAGACGCTGGAGCTACTTATTAAAACATATTAAACACATATTAAAAGGCATGGTGGGTGGAAAAGTTCAAAGGTAGCTGAAGGATATCTGGAAGATTCGGTGGAGTATAAAAACAAAGTATCTGGATGATCTTGCAAAACGAAAATTGTCCTTTCGTTAGAGTTGAGGCTACTTCAATTTCTGTTGAAACTCCTAGCACGAGTGCACAATACCCGGAAAAGCAACAGTTCCAGGTATAATATTTCAGAATATATAAAAGTGTTTTTAATATAAATATTAACAATAAATAAGTTTAAAAAAATCTGTATTCAAAAAATAATATTCTTTGCCAATGTGGTGACAGTCATTTGTACATTGTCTTGTTTAGATGACGATTCATGGTAATCGTCCTCTAAAATTCATTCTTAGCCTATGCCGCCAAAGCTCACCTTTGTGGCGTATAAGTGCTCTGCCAAATACAGGTTTTGAAGTGAGGATATGAAGAATTAATTTTATGTTATGACAAATTAAAATGAGCAATTTTTATAGGTCATTGTTTTGCATTTTTCGTCAATTTCTACTAATCATTTTTTAATTTTTCCAATATTTTAGTTGCATTTTTTGTTGATTTCATCGTTTTTAATAACATTTTAATGGTACTTCCTTCAAATAATATTTACGATATGCAACAAATGTGCTCTATAGAATTTCTGAGAAGCCTATACTTTGCTCAGAAATTGATATGTCAGCCATTGTAGGTAATGTAAGGTTCCTATGACGCCTATTAGCGCCATTGTCAGTTCAGTCAATTTCTGGATAATTAACGACAGATTTCCTGATAAAGAACAGTCCAAACCAACAGATTTGCAAACTGTACTCCCTTGAGCGAATAGAAGAAAACTCGATTACATCAGTAACGCATTCAACAGCTTGAGTTGTTCATCTAAACTGGTTTTGATCAATTTTGAACGTAGTTTTTCTTTGCTTTAAGGCATTTTAAAAACATTTGAAGAGCTTTTCATCATTTTTGGCGATGTTTTAGGTCATCAATATCCACGTCCTAGTGATCATTGATTGCTCTTAAAATTTAGTTAGGCGACTTAGTAAAACGACTTTCTTGTTAAATTACTTTCGCTGTGGAAATTAAAGGAAGGTAAAATAATAAAAAAGTGATTACGAAAAATTGATTAGTGGAGGTAAGTGATATACTTAAACGATGTAAGGAATACTTAAGTTCTAATTTGTGGAAGGTTACTTGAGAGAAAGTATTCATATAGTTCAGAAAAAATGACTATATTTTCAAAATAGTTTACATTCGGTCGGAAGTGAGTGTAAATGGCACATTGAAGAGCCAATAGTTTTGTGAGCTCTCAATTAAAGTTAGATTTCATGGTAAATTTAGAAAAAAAGTTACATTTAATGGAGAGTAAATTCTGTGCTACAGAGACTGGTGTCCATGCTCATTGAACATTTAACTTCTCGACTAAATAATCTACTCGTAAATGGGAAAACAATTTATTTACTTTTAATTAAGCTATTCTCTACTTGGAGAAGCCATCTCTTGCTGTGGAATTATTTATGATTGGATATTGTTGTTAAACTTACAAGTATCCTAACTTTATTGGGAATCATAAAAGTTTTAGAAGAAATTTTAAATGGAAATGTAAAACGATTATTCAAAAGGTTATGTATGCTTTTGCATGATAAAATGATGCACCAGGTTTTAGTTACTGAAATAAAACTTGTTAGTTTCTGGATACACAAAACATTTCTTGATTTGTAATTAAACTCTCATAATTATGGTTTACTCCCTCTGTGGTGCGTTGGTTGGCGTGCTCGCTTTCCATGGCGCAACCCAGGGTTCGATTTCCGACCGAGGCAAACTGTGCGCTTTCCTTACAAATGTCTCAGTACCTATTGCTGTGTGCCGATGAGAAAGCCCACTGTAAGGTTATGAAGACCAGTATATACGGTAAAGGGATGTCTTCGTGCTAACTACACGAAATCCTCATATCATGGCGGAGAGGCTGGGTCACCGCTGGTCGGCCAAGGCCCATAGCGGGCTGTCGAGACCGAGAACAGGAATTATGGTTTAAGTAAATGCAACAAGTAATATTTCCTTATATTTTATGTATCTAGGAAACAAATTTCGTAGATATATATTTACAGTCGTTTTTGATAATAAATAAAAATACATTCGATTCACTTTTTAAAAATAAAAATGTAACTGTGTTGTTCATAAATCGAAACTGTGTACTTTGCTTGTAAATGTAATGAAGTTTCTTTTACATTATAAAGACCAAGTTCTCAGAAATGAAAATACTGCATTTTATTGTATGCCATTAAAACATATTTTACAGCAATGAACTCTAAATAAATTTAAAGCATGTATTTTAATTAAATTTGTTAAAATTATTCAACCTACGTCATAGTAAAAACGTGTATTTTTTATAAAAGCATTCTAAAACATTACGAAAAGTTTTTGTTCAAATATTAGCAAGCGTATAGATCTCACTTGTGGCCAGAAGCCTGATATTGCCCAGCAAGTACACAGAAACTAAAGCGTGGTTTTCTATTTACATTATTCTATTGTGTTGTTGAAATTCATTACGCTGAGTAAAGATTAACACGCGCTCGCTTGTCACACAAACCACAGTAAAAAAGACCCGGACTTAATGACAAGCAGATTTCACCAGCACTAACAATAATAATACAGGCCGGTGTGCCGCCGTGTCGCAGGCGGCCGGCTGCCCCGCACCAAAAACCCCGCGGCGAGCGCCGCAACTGCAGCGAGGGGGAGCGGGGTGGGGAGTCAGTCGGGGGCGTGGAGGGGGAAGGGGCTCTCCAACTCGCAAAAAGCCTGGGCGGCCCGGGGACAAAGCGCCAGAAAATAATTAAAAAGTGTCTCCCGTGCTTAGGGTTTCGCAGGACAGATTTGAGTGGGCGTGTGAGTGAAAGAGGAAGAGAGAGAGAGAGAGAACGAAACAAGTGTGAGTGTGTGAGAAAGGTACTGAAAACGAAATAAGAAAATATGTGCGGTGTGAAACTTGTGACAAAGATGAACAGATATACGCCGAGAGGAACAGACGAATTGTAGGTAGAAGTGACATAATAGGATTTGCAAAGAGAGGCGGTTGAGACGTGATGGATGAAAAGTTTCTGGTAAGTCGCCAATGTTTGGAGAGTTAAATAAACATGAGAAATATACCGGTAGCGACGAACACAAATGCAACACATTACTGCTAGAGCATACCAAAAATTGGGAGGTCACGGAGTCGATTCCGGCCACGTGCCAGAAATGAAATGATATGTTTAACGTCAACGAGTTTGTTGCGTCTGTCAGAATCTAACTCGTTGACCGACTGTTATGATCAGAGGTTTTCATGGTTTCTTTTATCATCTCCAAATGAATGTCGGAGCAAGCAAAGATTAGAGTAGAATATAAATTCACAACTGCTGGAATGTTTCTAATGCAATTTTCTTGAGAAACATTTCGTTATTTCTTCTGTAAGGACCAAAAGGTTGTGTTTCAAGGGAGTCAAAGCGCTGAGGATATTTCTAAATATCGTCAAATAAAAAGTCTTCTTGTTCGGATATGATCGACGAAAAACGAAAATTTGTGAATTGATGGAATGAGGGTCCAAATTGCGACAGCACCGTATCGAGCGCGGCTTGTCGATCGCGCCTGACAATAGGCCAAAGAACCTTAGTCCAACAACCGGCCGTCAAAATTGCAGTGTACTTGCTGCTTGCAAATGATGTTCACAACCTATCAAGTCTACAACAACGCTTCGAGTCTTGGGGCACCAAGTTCCGGCGACATGCAGACTGCGACGAAATTGGAAAATTGCAACAAAAACAATTCTACTGAGATCTGTGCTTTTGAGGCAAAACGGTAAAGTATTTATTGTCAATGTTACTAGGAATATGTTGGTGTATTTTCTATGCCATGCATATAAAATGACTCACCTATATGTCATGTAGCAATATTCAAGTTCGTGAGGCGGTCAATGTCATAAAAAGAGAAATATTCGTCGAAAATAATGGATTTTCTGTAAGATCCCGATGATATAATGTCAAAGAGAATATAGCAAATCCTGATTAATAGTTTGAATTTCGTCAACTACGCCTTTGTTCTATTTTATTTAAAAATGACAAATAACGAAAACTTAGTTGTTTATTAAAAAATATAAAAAATGTGGATTAATACTTCAATCCATTCCGTTCATGCATTCATCTTCACACCTTTTTTATGAGAGAGACATTGACAAGTCAAGAAACCAAATAGCTATTAATGAAAACTACACTACTAGGCAATTAATTCAGTGTACAATCTTATCCTGTCTTCCGAAAGCACAGATGGAAGCAGTTGAACAAGAGGCTTATATATAAGGTTTATATTCGATCTAACGTGGGTCAGTGAATGGCAGAATCCCACAAAAGAGCGTGCCACATCCGTATGCAAAGAACTTTCGGTCCTCACGAACGAAGTTTCAAAATACTCTATGGACAGTTAAACTTTGTGAATTCAAAAAATGTAAATGTAAAAATTGTGCTCTTGGGTCAGTAACGCTATTGAATGAACTAACTGTTCGAACATCTCTTTCCATTTCCAACAGATCGGTTGGGACTAAAGGTAGGAGTAGCTGAAAGATTTAACGTTTTATTTTATTCATGTGAATACTGTACCTTCATTTTATGCAGATCTATTCAGCCAGGTAAATAATTTTACGTTGGGATGGTGAACAAAAGGAACGGAAGTTCAGAATATAAAATGCCTTTTCATCTCTTTCTGCATCGTCGAATAAATATGTTATTGCCTACAAAATGCGCAGCGTCAGATCCAGACCATTTAAAAACTTCTATGGCAATAAATTGAACTTCATTTTTTCTAAAAATATGAATAAAAAAGCAAATTTGTGCAATTAAAAACACTGATTTTTAAAGAATATAAGGAGATGAATTAATTAGAATAGTGAACAAATTGGAATTATAAAAATTAATTCTTAGTAATATTGCCAGCTAGTTAAAATTACAGGTATTTAATTTTGTATTAAATACAATTTACATTTAGAATATCATTCAATAGCACATTTAATAAAAGCTCTCCCGTGAAAAATATTCTATCCTATAAATGTTGGTGCACACTAAAAAAGAAAGAAAATTAATGAAACGTATGTCAACGTCATTGGCAATTCTGTTTACTGCTTCATTTTACAAAATGAAAAAGAGATTTCAAAATGTCAACATTAAAATAACTAATGAAAAAAGATAATCTAAAATAATAGAATATGCGTTAATAACCTCAATTAACATGCGAGGTTTGATACATGTTAAATAAGCATGATAATTTTGAGATCAAGCAAAACCTCAAATTAAACATTTTTATTTCTGAAAATTGAAACTTATGATGAAAATAGACTATTTTTGTCAGACGTATAAAGGGAATTTTGAAAACCATATTTAAATAATTATAGTTTTTAGAAGTTACATATTTTGAACCTTTTGATTAATATTACGAAATATTTTAAGGGCATATTCCACAGATTCTATTTCACAGAATTAATTTAACCAAAACAATATAGTCCAAATTGAAGTAGTTTTGAGGAAGAACGAACCTCGGAAGAAGATATTTGGGAGTATTTTTGGATATAATAGAGGAGTAGTGTTTCCTAAATAACTTAGCAAAAAGTAGCAAAATAGGAAGGCCTAATACTATTTATTTTAATTACAAAGTATAGAAATAGTGACGCATTCTGAAACAGTAAGCTACTAAAAGTTGTCAGGCAGATGATAGACAACCCACTACACATATGCTTTACGTTGAGAAAGTTCATGGCTGCATTGCATCGTAGATAATTAACAGGAGAATTATTAACAGGAGAATAGAAAGAATCTCCTACGAGATAGACATGTATCTGAAAATCATTTTTTTCGATTTCATCGAGCTAACGGAAAATAGAAAATGACTAGAGACACGAATATTCTTTTAACAACTTTATCAAACTAATTGTAACTGAAAATCGCACGTGACTTTCAAAATACGGTGCATATCAGGCAAGTTAATCGAGGATAAGTTAATGAATGTATTTTTTCACATATGTCAGTGAAACGTGCATGCGGAAGAGCTAGTATTGCTGGGCTTGACAAATATCGACATACTAGTAAATGTTCCGGAACCGTAACCTGAGGAAAGTCATCTCGTATGTCAAAGTTGCCTACATTTTCCAAGATATCTGTTATGATTATGGAATCGATTCATTTAGTAATATTTGTATTCTAGAAAAAATTGAATACATATTGTATTTTTTTATAAAAATTACTACAATGTAGTTGAGTGCAAACTCAGCATATTAAGAAACAAAAGGGAATCTTAATTTGTTTGTCAATATACTTTGAAAGAAATTATCTAGTAAAATTTAAAGAAATAATTAATTGAAAGGGAAGCAATTTAACTTAAAAAACATGCAATTATATGAGCGTTATCATTGATCTCTGATGATATTTCCTTTACTATGAGCAGAAAATATCTTGTTCCTGTTTTATGGCTCGACAGCCCGGTATGGGCCTTGGCCGACTAGTGGTGACCCAGCCTCTCGGCCATGGGATAAGGGGTTGTGTGGTTAGCAGAAAGACATCTCTTCACCGTATATCGTGGTCTTCATAACCTTAGAGTGAGCTTTCTCATCATCACACAGCAATAGATACTGGGCCATTTGAAAAGATAGCGAACATATATAATTTGGCTCGGCCGATAATCGAACCCTGGACAGCGCCGTAGAAATCGAGCACGCTAACCAACGAGCCACCGAGAGAGGCAACACAAAATATGCCGCAGAATAATTTTACAACTGAAGAAAGAATAGGAAAAAAGTTGAGTAAGATCTCTGTGACGGCTGTATGTCTCTGTCAGTTTTAAGTTTCCATTGGTTTGGAAGTTGTTATGCAACTAAGAACAAAAATAACAATATTTTGACAATACTATGAAGATCGTATTTGTATTGGTTATAGATTGATGGTACATGAACGAAATATAAATGATAACATATTTATTTTTCCTGAGTAAGTTTTATTCACGTACCCAAACTCGGGCTCCCTGTTTGTTTTCGAATTTTTGTAAATCCAATTTTTCGCACAATTTAATCAAAATATTTGCAAAGATTTTGATTTAATTGTGCGCAGAGTTGTCTGTCTCCCACAGATTCTACATATTGAAGTACGACAAAAGTCAAATACATAAGCAACTTATTCCCCGCACATTTTACATGAGCCCAGAGTGAACCATAATTCTTATACAGCTCTCTGAAATTGTTCACTGCAATTACATTCACTGCAATTACTGCAGGTAGAATCTTACTTTTCCTTTTTGTTTAACTTCAGAATTTTCATAAATCTCTCTTTTTTCGATTTCTCTGGGATTAAATTCTGAAATTGTCTCTTGGCTTCTTTCTTCTTACTACCCTCTTGAACAGATAGACTTCAGATAGGGTCCTGAATTTTATTAGACTCCTAAGGCATAAGGAGTGCCAAATACCTTATAGTTTTTGTTTTACGAAACGTAAAATTGGGATCTCGCGTTAGGAACCTTTGGGGGTCTCGGGTTAGACATCGTGTTTATATTTCAAATGTCAATAACATTTTTACAAGACAAGAACAATAAATTACATTACCTTATATCAATAGCTTGTATTATAATCTTCAAAATAATGTAATGGTTAGAAGACTTAACAACGAAGTAGCTAAATCAGGCAGATGAGAATAAGCACTTGAAAAAACTTTGCTTTTGTCTGTTCGTACTGATGTCTGACTGTCCGGCATCAAGTGAAAATAAGATCACTACAGCTTGACTATACCTCGGGTTTGCATATAACTTTAAGATAAGATAGTGGTACTTTCCAATGGGTCGTACAATAAAATGAAGCTATAGCTTATATCAAATAAATTCATTATTAGCCGAATGAGAGTGAGAGAGTGAGAGTGAGTGAGTGAATGAGAGTGAGAGTGTGTGTGTGTGTATGTGTGTGTGTGTGAGAGAGGGAGAGAGAGAGATAGAGATCTAACGATATTTTTTAAAATAATAGAGAACATAGAAAAATTAGTAAGTAGTGAAAGTACAACACCGAGTACATTATCAATTACAAGCAATTATTTCATACTTTTTTTAAGACCAAACCTTATTTGACTTTTTTCAACCATGTTATAGATTTCTCAATACCATACTGCTAATGACATAGACAGCACATCACGTACTGAGACAGTGACCCATTTTGGTGACCATTACGCCTTCGTTTCTGTCCTTGAACGCAGGACGGCCATTGCGCGGATGATCGACAGTTGGCCGTCTGTCCCTTTTAAAAGGCGACACCTAACGCGCCGCAGCTCGATACGATGTGGCGGGCACGCGCATTGCTTTCTGTGGTTCCATATGTATTCTCGTTCATTTCTGATATGGAAAACGACTGTTTTAACGAACGCGCTTCGTTCTTGCTTTCTGGCGTTCATTTTCGAACTCACTTGTCACTTACCGTATCAAATTGGATGCGTGCTTACGAACCAATGCATTGCTCACACACACCACCGGGTAACTTCATTTGAAAGAATATTCCATACACTTTCAATCGATGTCGTATATCCCATTCGTACCTAAATTCACAACTAAAGATGACATGTGTCGGTTACATATAAAATGTATATTTCAATTTGCAACCAGCTTCTTAAAAAAACGATCCAGTGTCTTGATGCCTCTAAAATACGCCGGGTAATTTATAATTCTATTCCAAATATTGCGGTGTCACGAACTTCCCACATTTTTGAGAGACTTGGGAGTCTGGACAAGTTCTTAGATACATTTTTGGAACAAATTCCTTAGCTCCGATGACTATCTGTACTTGTGTATTTACATTACAAATATGGCAAATTTCGATTTTTGAACACATATGTAAGATATTTCTATTCTCACTATTTACGCATGGTACAACTATATACATAATAATAATAATAATAATAATAATTTTTAATATTATTTATTCTTCATGTTCGACATACAAATGTCTTTCAAGGATGTGTACAATTTTAATTCTTTTTCACAATTCAGTGAACTACAACATTTTACAATAATATATAAATCATAAGATTACCCAGGAAGAGTCCTACATAATTTCTTATTTATAATTAATTTAAGATTTTTCATTTAGTTTGTATTTCATATTGCTATTTAAGGAGGTTGAATGAGATCTTTTGAATATCGAGTCTTAATGCGGGAAAAATAATTAAATGATTTGCCTAATTTAAATTCGTTAGTTGCTGGACAAGATGGAAGAGATGAATAGAAACGATTTGATAATTTTGAAATATACGTATTTACTCAATCTATTGCTAGTTCATTTAAAATTTGATCATTACGAATAAACTAGGGAGCTTTTAATGTTTGACGTGGAAACTTATTTTGAATAACTTCTAATTTGCGTTTATGTGTTTTTGCAGCACCACCCCATATTGGACAAGCAACTGTTATTGTGGGACGAATGATAAGATTTATAAATTAAGATACCTGAATCAGTTGAAAGTTTTGATTTTCTATTAATGAACGGGTATAATTTGAGAATTTGTATATGTGCATTATTAGATATTGATGAAATGTGTTGTTACCACGTTCATTTTGCGTCTATTTTTAAACCGAAATATGTAACTGGGTAGAATTGGGGAGCCAATTAATAGCTTTATGATTAATTATTAGTGGATAAATAGGGTGTCATCTCAACAATACGATATCAATCTTTCGGTCGTAAATCTGTGTTTAAGTTTCTTTTGTGATGTACCTTCTCACGCACACCTAGATTAAGGTTTATTGGTGCTAATACGATTATGGTTAACATCAGTGTACGAGGTGAGGCGGTTAACGCAATTTTGTTCTCCAAAGTCGGAATGTCAGTATGTATATATCGCAACGAGTCAAGATTCATTGAATACTTGCCATCGCGAAGGCGTTTACATACACGGACTACTTAGGACGTAACACAGGTTGGAAATGGCTCAGGTACTAAGGAGACGGTGAAGGGACAAAAAAGAACAAAAATCAGCAACCACAAGAAAGGTAGACGCCTTGAAGCACAAACACAATGTGGACGTATTGAAAGGGCTTTTGGTATTGGATTTTATAATTACAAATTGTTGTGTACAGTTACTGATGTAAGTAAATGATTTTTTTTTATATGGAAGCGTTTAAATTTAATAAATCAGTAAGTTACCATATATAAAATCTGCGGTGAATGCCATAGAATCATCAGCACGTAAAAATAAAATAAATGAATATTTATATTTTTCTCCTCATGAATTTAATTCATTAAATGGAAAAATAACAATATCAGCGTATAAATAAATGTATTGATGAAAGTAATTCACGTGGATAACTCTGATTAGAAGCTTTTGTGCTGAAACTTGGTAAACACGTCAAAAGTAAGATCTACAGCCGTAACGGATATCATTAAAATATTTTAATTTTACGAGGTACTTTGCTTTCGAGCAAAGTATTTTGTTTTCGAGCAAACACGTCAGTGTGAGGTTATAGTTAGAGAAGACAAAATAACGAGTTTTCTTAAGTTCGAAGAGTGATTTTAAATGCAAGAACTAGGAGATGTATCCTAGACTCAATATCCTGCAAATGTCTGACACGTGTCAAATAACGTTACAAATTCTAGAAAATAAATCACTAATCACTGCGAACACAGATTTAAACACTTTTTGAAAATGTGTGCATAATTGAAATGTTTTGTATTTATCAAGATCTGTACATATCATAGGAAACTAAGGCAAAGAAATCATTAAGTTTTAATCATAATGCACCACATATAAATATAATCACTGATTATTTTGTGAAAGGACACACGAGTGAAACGATTACAGGACGTTGCGTCTGTATACTTTCACTAATCTTTGCATTTAAAAATGTATCTTCCCGAATTTCCGGATTTTACGTCCTAAAATTCGAGATCATATTAGTCAGGTGATTTCATTACTGTACTAAAGTATTGGAAGGAAAAGTAGTTAGTTGTAATATGGGATATATCCAAATTCTTCCTCCTCGTAATGTCACTAGATACGACTAAACAACTACTTACATATTTTTTTAAACGAAAAATGCATGATACCATTTACAAATGTAAAATTGAAGGATAAATTCATTGAAGAATAAAATCTCCCACTTTAATAGATCTACGACAGGTTTGAAAACAAAATTGCCTTTTGCAGTTTTCAAATTTCACAGTTTTCAATGAAAAACGGAACCAAGGCGTTTTCATAAATGCAATTTTTTCTATTTTAGCAACAAAAAATGAGGAAAAAATTGGAGCCATTTCCCCCAAAAATGATAATATCACACATACTTAAAGTTATGTATCTCTCCCTCCGAAAAAACGTGAAGGTTCTCCAAAATGGCAAAACAAGATCTTACTCCTGACGTATTTGCTAAGTTTCCGTTCAAAATCGGCTAATCTGCTAATCTGATAATCCGTTAAAAATCTGCTAATCTGACGCGTGATACTTACTTTCATCTATTCTTCTACATATACGTCCCGATTTTCGGGTATAAAATCACATGTATTTCCTCGTTACCTGCATCAATCTTAAGCATCTTTGAAACATTAGTTCTAGAGCTTAATCAGGATATGTTTGCGAAGTTACCGCTGAAAAGGCCCTAAAAATATTTTTTTTCGGAAATTCGAAATGGTATTGGCGAAGTGATTTCATTGTTTTCATCTCTATACTACAGTACAGAGAGGAAAAGTAAAAATGTATAAAACCAGATTGAGAATCACTTGTCAATTAATTACCGCGCCCAAGAAACCCCTCCGAGAAGCAGGCAATTCCGCCACGGGGCGTGCGTTTGATGTCCACCAAACGCTTCTGTGGACATTCATCAGAGGGACGTGGCCGCGGGCGACCGCGAGGGGCGGGGGCGGCGTCGTGGCCGCGATTGTGCCTTCTCCTGCCCTCGCCGCACCGCTCCACGCCCCCTCCCCCCGGTGAGGACGAGGACGGGGGCGTAGGCGCGCCCCATCCAATTCAATTGCTCGTTTACGTGTGAAGACCGATGCACATCGAATGTGTTAACGCCGTCGTTACGAAAGCCAGCCGCTGCGGCGGCGTTCCGGTTCGACGAGTTGCCGAAACAGGTCCGCAATGGAACACGAAAGGACTGCATGAATAATGAATAACGAGGCTGCGAACGGGGTGGCGGACGCGAGGCGCTCCCGCCCGATGCAATTTACAGTCCGCCGGCGCGGCGCGGCTCTGCGCGGCGGTGAGCCTGGACAGCGGAATTAACACTTTCTCGTTTCGAAGTGGAAAGCGCTCCTGCGGAGAAAAACAAATATTCTCATTTAATGAATACAAATATTTGATGACATAATTGCCAGACTGATTTTTTCAAATTTTCAATAAAGGAGCGCGTTCAAACATGCTGTAGAATGTGAGGGTATTTCTTTCTTTGTGGCAGTGAACCAATGCCGCAGCAAAAAGAATGTAATGATATTGAGTCTAGTTTCTCACGGAAAAACGTTTTTTGTTTAGAAAATTAATTTGTACAATTTGATAGACGATAATAGGCCTAGTCTTAGTTTGTTAATATTCTTTTACAAAATTTAGGACTTTTAATTTCTTGATATTGATATTCTAACGTACACTTACAACTCTACATTATAGATCACATATCTGGCCACCAGCTTTTATCATAACCTATCTCAAATCTCAGCCCTATCACCTTTCAAACTCGCCAAAAAGCGATGCAGACTGAGGTGCTGAGACTTTAGATGCAGACTGAGGACCCGAAAAGGGATTTCCTCCCCCTTGTAATAGCATGTAAGATTATATTTAAGGTTAGCAAATACGTCTGTATAATGCATATTTACTTCGCTATGTAAATTATTCAAAAATTAACAAATTAAAAAATACAACTCTACATACAGTAACAAAGGAGAAGAATTGACGTGATTACACATATTATATTGTAAGATTTTAGAATACAGTAAAGTTTTTTTATTAAATTTTCATTAAGATTTTCATTATTTGTCAGGATTTAAGCCACAATGTATTGAAGAAACACTAATTCTTAAAAAATATATAAGCATTTACTCAGCACATATTGAAGAATTCCAACTCTGTTTAGAAATTATCCAGTAATCGATGTACCTTTTGAAGTAGTTACTTTTTAAAGCTGGCCTTACTTGGGTAATGACCTCATAGGCGAACATTAGCCCTGCTACCCTGATGGCACGAATGCCCACTAAGAATCTTTTTCAGCCCCAAAACGATTCCGCGACGCCTCTCTTCTGTAGCGCGGCCGCGCGGGAGCACCTCCGGCTGTGGGCTTCCTGCATCTCGACTCCTTCCCTTTCCTTTCTTGCTTCTTTAGAAAGTAGAAACCCGTGTCCAGCGGGATAACAGCTTCGTTCCGAAACTTGAAACAAAGGTGGCGCGCGAAGGGCGGGCGGCGATTCGCGGGGGCCGTGACGCGGGGGAGGGGAGGGGAGGGGGGTAACGCAGGGCGTCGGTTTCCTTTCAGCGCGGAATATCGCAGGCCGCCACTCGGCCGAGACGGCGAAAGAGCCCCGCACAAAGCCCGAGCCGGCGCGGCGCGGCGTGGCGGGGGAGGGGGCAAGGCGAAGGGGGGAGGGGGAGGGGGGAAAAGAGAGTGCTGGGAGGGGTGAAGATGAAAGGAGAAAAGTGCACAGCGTGGCAGCTGGCTGGATGCTCCGCAAAAAAAGATGGAATATTGGTTACTGCAGCGGTACGGATGCAGCATGTCATGTGGGAACAGCTTGATCAAGAGATGAAAAAGTCAAATGTCAACATGAAACAAAATATCCTACGCTGTATATTCAATATAAATGCAAAACATCTAAAGTTCAAAAGCTGATTTATTCATTTGGTAGTTTAGTAGCTTTGAAATGAAGAAATATGCACAGCTGGATATAATGCAGTTACCATTAGAAAATATAATTGCCCGTGGAAACAGATCACCAGTTTGTCATTGCAAATATCATTTCAAAGTGTTCCTTTAAATAATTTAATTGAAGAAAAAACAATTACGTTTTATGAAATATTGAAATTCAAATAAAAATGTGTATTTAGGAATATTGAAAATTAAAGAAAAATGTGAACGGTTTTGCAAATTTTCAATCGATTTTAGAGCGTGGTATAACTTCTTTCAGTACTTGTAAAAACCTGAATTTTTAAACTGAAATTAACTGAATTTCTATTTAGAAAATTCTGAAGTTTGGGTGCAATTACAGTATTATTTCCATATTTTTAGACAACGTAGTTTAGACAACATTTGAAATTCTAAAGATAAGCTAAATCATTTCTCATTCATTCAAAAAACTAAAATATCCTTTTTGAGGGTGGGAAAGATAGATTAAGGGAACGTACGGTATAGAGCTAGCAGTGGTTGGTCTGCATGGAAATTGACGCGTCATATGAAGCTGAAATAAAGTACTTTTTATAGGAAACACGTAATTGAAATTATATATACACACATACATATATAGTTTCTTTTCTTTATTCACACACATATGTGTGTGAATATATATATATATATATATATATATATATATATATATATATATATAATTGCATATATTATTTTCTCTCGTGAGTTTATATTTTTAAACGTAAAGATTCCTCTTCAATAAGGATGCCTAATATTGTGTATAAGTCTTCAAGATTATCTTAAAAATTCACGACTTTGCATGTTAAGACCAGCACTTGGGGGGGGGGGGGACTTTCTTTTCAGAAGTGAAAGATACTACCTGGAAATCCCGGTGTTTTCTCGGCGGAATTTTGGCGATTTTCTGTGAGCGCAAGCGAAGCTAAAGCCTCTTTCTCTCCGGCCCATTCGCAGCTCCGCCGCAAAGCACGCGCGCCAGACGAAAGCCGCAAGTGGGGCGAGCGCGCGCCGGGGGAAGCAAAGGAATTGTTCTCGCTTTCTCTCACGCACGAAGGCTTGCGCCCTACCGCTGCCGCTCGCCCTACGCATTCACCGCCTCAACTATCTATCCGCACTCTTCACTATCACTCCTAGCTTAACCCATTAATGCATTTTTTTTATTTTTACTTGTAATACTTATTTTTCATTTCATTTATTATTTGAATTAAGGGAAAAACAATTTTTAAAAAATCAGAAGTAAATATTTGTTGAGAAAACACAAAACTAAATTGTGTTACTCCTCCAAAAAATGCTATATTTAAGGATTTAAAAAATTAATTATTTTTCAAATCCTTTTTGTGATAAAATTAGTATGAAGCAAGTCAATAAAATTAGTGTCATTCTTATTTTAGTTCAATTATTTTCCTAAAACGTTTCTTTTCTGATATACGGAAACAGTATGTGTTACCAGGATGTTCCGATTAACGACGCCACTAGATAACTATCCCTTCATCTCGTTATCTTATCGCTTTACCACCTAACAATGCATGGGGTGACATAATTGCATGATGTTCATCATGTGTAATAAAAAATAGTTCATAAAATTAATCGTTAGAATGTATTTATGACCTGAAAAATATTATCTTATAGCTGAGTTACACTATGCAATAAAGGCTGCCGTTTATTGCTGACTTACTATATATAGTAGGTTTAAAGTTCCAGTTCAAAGCAAAGAGTTGTTAGAAGGATTGATCGATCCAAAGCAACTAATTTAGACAAACTGTGGAAAGAAATACTAAAGGCGTAGTATTCAACTGCAGAAGAGGAACATAGGTGTTATGTGAGCTCATTAGCAACGATATGCTGGGCTGTAATAAGGGGTATCTTACCAAGAAATAACTCATTCAAGAGAGTAAAATGTTTTTTTGGTCTTTTTTGCTCTTTTTTCTCTTATATCAGATGGCTCTATCGTTTTGACTTCTTAGAGAGATACTACTTTTTGTTCAGTTTTTGTTATTTATAAATTAATTTGGGTCTGAATGCCATGTCAAGGTTTATTTATGTTTCCGTATTCAGAAAAAAATAAAAGATATGTTATTTATTTATAAATCAACGTTATTTGCAAAACAAATCCTTTAGTTTCCTTATAATGGCATGGTTATTCTGATTTATTGACTGCCAATGTAAGTTTATTACGAAGTTTGGTACAGATTCCACTTCATTTGATATCACTTCGAAAGTCATTTCTTAACTATTCCTTCTACATTTCCAGCCGTTTATTCTGCGTCGTGGCCTTGATTGAAAAACAATCTCTGTCGACCGAATTTCTGTCATTCGAGTCCCATCGTTTCATCCTTCAGAAAATCATGAAAGATGGGAACCACACTTCCATAATGTGCATTTCATTGCCAACACTATTCAATCTGTAAGTTTTACATTCGAAGTTTCAGCAGTTACATTTATGTCTATTTATTAAACACCTACGATGGTAAGATGTAATATTCGAGCCAGGTGGTTGTACAACACCTAGCGCTCTATAAGAGTGCCAGTAATTAGATGGTCGCGATGTAAAGAGCCGATTTCAATTGTCATCTTTCATATTTCATTAAATTCATTGTCGATATATCACTAACAAATGACCATCGTTACCATCGATTCTTTCTTTAAACCCAAAGATATCACTTCAGCGTCCTCGTCATTTTCCGCTGCTGACCATTCCTCGAAGATATCAGTCATTACTTAGAGCACAAGTGCTCTCACAAGCACCTCTTATTTTAATCACTAATTTTAAGACACTCGAGTTGTTAGTATTAAAAAGGAAATGTCTACAATTTAAAACTAATAAAGTAGGAGCAGTTCCGTTAAGATACCGTGATTTAACGAGGGCAGTGAGATGATTGGAACGGAAACCAGGGTTTGGAGCTGTGGTATCGGAGGAGGAGGGGATGTAGGTAAGGTAGAAGGTAGTGGTGGCAGCAAGGGTGGTATGTGTGGCAGGGAGTGAAAAAGGTGAGCAAGTTATTGTGGAGGATGGTAATTTGTGACGGGTGGCAGGAGACGTTAGAGACTGGTTGGAAATGAAAGAGAAAACAAGATGAAGAATCTGGAAAGAGATAACAATGCGTGTCAGCGGGTCTCTGAAAATGGTTGGGGAATGACAAGGAACGGGAGGATATAACAGGAGCCAAGAGTTGGAAGGGTGTGACGCGGGTAAGGGATAGCAGCAGGAGGCAGGGGATAGTAGATAGTGATAGGACGTGAAACGAGGTGCCAACGGGAGCCAAGATTCTCGTGAGGAGTAAGTGGTGGTTCGGAGGGGTAGGGGCGCAAACGAGGGCCAGGGGGGTAAGGAGGTTTTAGGTGGTCACAGTGGATTGCACACAGTGACAAGGTTAGATTGCAGACATCAAGTTTGGTAAGGAGAGTCAGGCTGTGGCACATGGCGGCAGAGTCAGCGAACGAGCCACCGCTCGTTCCCACCGGAATGAGGGTGGAGGCAGGCGTTGGGGGGTAGTAGGTAATGACATAAAGTGGCAGAGTCTGAATGGTAAGGGGTGACAGAGGACGCCAGGGAAGGGTGGGAGTGACCAGGGATAGGAAGGGTTGGAAGGAGGTGGTAGGGATGGAGGGATGAAAGGAAGAGAAATTAGTGCTTGAGATTGATTGAATGAGTAGTGATTCCGGGCGCGTCAACGGCTAAGGTAATTTTTCCCGTAAGTGTAGTGCATATTTCTCCCCGAGAGGTGGCGGCGATCTTACCCCGCTAGATGGTGAGATTCAGCGCTGACCGTCGGCTAGCGGGAGATTTCCCAATCTGGAATCTCCCAACAGCTGGGCACCGCCTCAGCCGGGATGGTGGGTCACTCGGCATGTGCGGTAGTGTAGCGTAAGTTAGTGTGTGTGTGTGTGTGTGTGTGTGTGTGTGTAAGGGGTGAAGATATGGTAAGGAAGAGGAAGGAAACATCGCGCGCGAACCTTATCCCATTTGTTAGGGTACTACTCCGACATTCGCCTGGTGTTGATCAGAGAAAGCACGGAAAATTGTCGATCCGACCAGCCGGCCGCTAGAATTCTCCTTCAGACAGCGGCAGAACTCGACCTAGCTATGTAGCTAGTGTCTAAAATCCTACCACCGTCGGTGCTCGAACCTCGGACATCCCGGTCAGAGGCACTGCAGCGATGCTAGGTTGATGCCCTGAGCCACCTCATCCGGATGAATGGTTGGGGGAGGGTAAAAGGAAATGAAAGGAATGCTAGAGAGTGGAGGGGAGTGAGAGTAGTGGCGAGGTGTGGCAGTGTGTGGCGGAACGTGGCTGGGCGGGGCGGCGCGTCGCGTCGCGGTTTGGCCTAGGCGGTGGAGGCTATCGCTGCTCCGCGCTGTGCCTCCCAACTCCTGAGACCTCTCGTGGGCTCGCAGCGCCCTCTCGTGGCGGCTCATCCGGATTTCGCGCGTTGCCTCCTCGCGCCTCGCCCGACCTCGCCTCGCCTTGCGTCGCCTCGCAGGCGGATTTTTTTTTTGTTGCGCCCATTAAAATGTAGCGCGCCACATGAATCAAAGGAACAAAGAAAGCCTCGCGGTCAGAAAGAGACTGTCACGAAGACAACAGGTCGGAAATATATGGGTGCGCCTGCGTCGTATATTTCGAATCGTTGTGTGTTTATTTAAGAAGAAATGATGAAAAGAACGGCCGTAAAGGCGTGAGTGTCCAGAAGAAACTTTTCATACCTATATGATTCACTGCAAAACGGCCAACGTGCAATGTAAATGAAAATCGTTTCTAGAAAGTTACTCGCTTTCACAAACGGATGAATTAAGGTCATTCTTCGGTAGTTTGAAGGTAATATCAATATCGACCACAGTATTTACAGAAGTACAAAATATTGTAGAGAAATTAAACGGTTGAAAATTCAGGATATTGTAAATTAATATATAATTCTCGAACACAATATTTTTTTTCTGAAACATACACGATAGAAAATTGTCTTTAATACTTGTAAATGAAGGAAACGCATATGTCATATTTCATATGGCATAATATAATACAAAGATATTCAAATTAATAAATGAAAGGTACAGGAACCTCAGCATAAAGTTGTCCTCCGCATAAAGCTGATAATATCTTTGAAAACTTTTGAAACTATGTTTTTAAGAAAACCATTCATCCGTGTATAGAAAAATCTTCATAGACGTCATAGAATTTCTTAGAGCATCTGAGTTTTGTTAATTAAATAAGTTTTGTATAATCGTCGCACCCATAAACCTTCAGGTTGGATATTTGTTTCTGCTAACGAACTGAAACTTCTAAATAACTAATACAGTAATAAGGCCAGGTATATAATGGGATATCATTATCAGATCCTGAATCTATATTTACTACTAGCTATCTTTATCCCAGGAATACTGTTCATAAACAAATAGTAAAAAAAATTACAAGAAAATATTAATACAACTTATTCTAAGAACACTTCTTTCTGTGTCCGTTTGGGAAATTAAGATAAGTTTCAGGCACACATTATTTCTCAACTTTAGATGAAAAATATTTGACTAATGGGAAAAGAGTTTTTGGCTACTTCTGCAATTGAATTCTGTGAGTTCTATGAATTTTCTGTCTTTTAGCAAGTTTATTTGAATGTATGTTCGAAATGAAAAATGAATTTCATCTGGTGTGTCATAATTTTAAGATTCGGAAGTGTTACTGATAATAAAAGCCAGAATCAACGGAGTTCAGTTGCTATAAAAAGAGTTATTCAACTACAAAACGGATGCTTGTCAAATGATTATTTACTATAACTATGAGTTCAAATATTCTCAAAAAAGAGGAAGTGATTTTCTCGATTAGTTTTTCTGCGGTCGCGCTGTTATAATTAAAACAACATTCATGAGACTCAATAATTTTTTTAAAATTCCAATTTCCTTCTGATTACAAACTTTATTACAACTTCAAAAACAGAGCATCTTGTTTTTTCTGCATTGGTCAATAATTGATCCTTATTGAAATTATGCTCTTAACCATAGGTGCCACTAGACCAGCCGTTAAGGAAATAATGGTAGTAAAGACCTCTAGCTGCTAGCCTCTTTTCATTCAAGTGAAATTATATAATCATGATGTGTTTTAATTCGATTATACACACCTTAAAATTTGCACAAAGCATATTTGATAGGATTATTTAAGCTTTCAGAACAACTACAATTATCCATAAACAACAAAAATGCGTTTCGCATTTATTGACCTGGCCCGAAAGACCATGTTGGAAAATAATAACTACTATTAATTAACGTATTAATTACATATTTTATTTTTTTGTGTGAAGTATGCACTGTTTACTACTAAGCATTCCTAATATGATGCAATCATTCAGTTATCAATTAATGTGTTCTTCCCGTTAATTTGTCTATTCAGCGTGTTTGAAGACAAAAATATGTTTCGCAGTTCTACCCGAAAAGAATACTGTGCCAGAAAACTAGATGTAAATCGCAATTTCTTTAATAAGAATAATATTATTTTAATTTCAACACTATTATGGGTTAAAGTGGAGCAGTATACTTTAATCCTCCAATATTGACGTAACTCTGATTGAAAAAAACGTCAAATTTATCGGTGGCCGAATACTTATGCATCTTTCCTAGAACAAAAAAACAACAGTGTCAGGATACGTTCAATATTCTACATCTGCCTAAACTGGAATCAATGATAGAGAAAATAAATGATGAGAATGTTGAGTGCTATTCAATTTGTATAACAGTTTCATTAACATCTCCCACATAATGAATTAATCATCATTCATGTTTGTGCATGATAAACATCAGAAATAATTTGAAAGCATTCGTGTTCCATTGCAACGGAAATTATACAATAAGCTGTGAGCTAAAATTAAAATTGTTCTAAAACTAGTGGCCTACATCAACAAAAACGCAGCTGAACGAAACCAAACAAAATTGTTTTTCAAAACGTAGAACGCACATTTGTCAAGAACCAATAAAATACTCTCGAATAACACTACAATAAATTCAATATAACAAATAAAGAAACACGATAACTTAAAATAAAGAACGAAACTAGGACGAAGAGAAGGAAAAAGAAAGGCGAATAAAATAGAGGAGGAAAGCAAAAAATGAAAATGAAGTAGTGAGTACACGAGGAGATGAGAAAGGGTGAATCCGATTTCTGGAAAGAGGACAGAATGGAGAGACAAGAGCGGAATGCACACACCGAAATATTAAGATGAAGTGGCAGGAGGGGACGGGGGAGGGGTGCTGGCGCTGAGGCGTGCGGGCGGCGCTGAGGCGGCGGCGGCGGCGCCAGCCTCTGCGGGCTGCAGCAAGAGGGCGCCCCTTCCCCTCCGCGCCACCGCCGCCGCCGCCGCCGTTCGCGCCGCGCCGCGCCGCCTCGCTCCACCGATAAACAAACGCGCGCGAGGCGGCGCGAAGCAGGAGGAGGGGGCGGAAATCGAGCGTCGCCGACCGGCGAGGCGCTCCAAAGGCGGAGGCAGAGGAGAGGGAGGGGTTGGGGTTCCGGGAGACGAGCGACGCAGGGGGGATGTGCGCGGAGACGGTGAAGTAGTGGAGTCGGGGCATCTCAACCCCAAAGACCGGGGAGGTGGTGGATGGGGGTGTGGGAGTCAGCGGGGATGGGGCGGGGGAGAGATGGAGGAAGGGGTTGGAAGGTGGTTCCGGCAGACGAGCGAGTGAGAGGTGCAGGGCTGGTGACGGCAAAACAGTAGAAACGGAGCTCCCAAGGCGGTGAGGGTCCCACGCAGAGGAGTGAGGGGGTCAGGATCGGGGAGGGGGGTGGGCGCAGAGGAAAGGGCGCGGATGGAGATGGTATGGGGGGAGGGGAGATGGTTCCGCAGAGGAGTGACGCGAGGGATAGAAGAGCTGAGACGGTAAAGCAGTGAAGACGAAGCAGCTCAGGCTCTCTACGTAGAATGAGATGTTGCTCGAAGACCCAGAGCTGGCGATGTTCACGAAGGGGGCAATGTAACGTAACAGCATGTTAGAGAGAAAGGAATGTGAGGAGTCAAACGTAAGTCAAAAGTGATTAGGTAGTCCACCCAAACAAAACAATCAAACACAAAATGGGTACACCCTTGCTCTCAAAATGCGGAGGATTAGTATGAAACATAGAGAGAGGAAATCCGTTGCAGTATCAGAACGTTTTGAAACAGAAGTAAAAATGATTAAAAATAAAGGAACGGCGTGTACAGATGAAATGGAAAATCTGAAAAAGAACGGCGATGAAGGGAAATGGTATGGAATAATGAAGTTAAGAAAACTGAATAACCACGCCAGAGTATGCTAAGGACAATGAAAATGGAGAGACGCTGTAGACATTTAGGATGAAGATGGGCGTGGAGGTGGGCGTGGCAATGGGCGTGAAGCGGCAGTGGCGTGGGCATGGGCCGGTGGACATGAAGGCGGTCGTGGGGTCGTTCGTGGGGTCGTTCGTGGGGTCGTTCGTGGGGTCGTTCGTGGGGTAGTTCGTGGGGTCGTTCGTGGGGTCGTTCGTGGGGTCGTTCGTGGGGTCGTTCGTGGGGTCGTTCGTAGGGTCGTTCGTGGGGTCGTTCGTGGGATCGTTCGTGGGGTCGGTCGTGGGGTCGTTCGTGGGGTCGTTCGTGGGGTCGTTCGTGGGGTCGGTCGTGGGGTCGGTCGTGGGGGCGGTCGTGGGGGCGGTCGTGGGGGCGGTCGTGGGGCGGTCGTGGGGGCGGTCGTGGGGGCGGTCGTGGGGGCGGTCGTGGGGGCAATCGTGGGGGTGGTCGTGGGGGCGGTCGTGGGGGCGGTCGTGGCGGCGGTCGTGGGAGCGGGAGTGCGGTGGACGTGGACGGGACGTGGGGAAAGCGTGGGAGCGGTCATGGGGGACGTGGGGGGTGGCGAGGGGAAGGGCGTGGGGCGGGCGCCCGCGCAACGTCGCCTGCAGCCAAAAGCAACAGCAAATAAACCTTAAAAGCGAACTTCAGCGTCGCCGGCGCCGATGCAAAATGGCTCCCCCGGGGATGCGGAGACGGCCATGGAGACTCAAAGGGGCGGGGATGGGGGATGAGAAAGTAGCGCGAGCGCTCAATCGCGGAGAAAGAAGAACGGGATTGACCAGCGAGGGGGAGAGCTCTGTTTTTAGGGTAAACCGATATATTGAAGAAGCGTTTTTTTTTTCTTTCTTCAAATTTTGGAATGCGAGTACGATTACTTTGATTTACGGCATGGTGAAAGGATGTGTGAATATTTCATTCCAATAATCATTATTTTATGTTTCACCCATTCTACAAACTTATTAATTATGAAAGGAGTGTGTTAACGGATTTTCAATTTACACATTTCTACTCATCATGTAAAAGTCCTTAGTTATTTTTTATAGTAAATATATCTGTTGAAAAGCCTGAAATAGTTAAGTAGCAACCAATGTCTTGTTAAAAGTCTATGTGCTTTTAGGAACTTCCCTTCCGGTAGATTTTAAAAACTGCCTAAATACCAAAGATTTTCTTGTTTAAATATATATGTAAATTTCTTTACGCATTAAATATATAATATTGAATATTATTATGTTAAAAAAGTAATGCAACTAAACAGCAAATTCATAACATTCTTATAGAGGTAAAAATTGTATCGCAATTAATATCACACGGAATTATTGATGATACATTCCAATTCTATTTACGGTGTCAAAACTGGAGAATATATCTAAAACCTTTGTTAAAATGAAATTTCTCATTCTAAAACATAACACTAATTAGGTAGACTAAGTTATTTTTAGAAAAAGAATAATTAAATGCATATGACAACTTGTAGAAAACAATCATTCTCTAGAAAAATTACATATCCTAGTAATTTAACAATGTCAAATATATCTCTTGCTAGAGTTGACTATACTCTCTTGTGCTCATTGAATGAAGACAATTATTAAATTTCGGTAGTATAACAATTTTGTAGGTTGTCAAAAGTACCATGTTCGTACGAAAGACAAAATAATTGCGATATTAAGTTAACCTATTTGATATATTCAAAAAACTCATTGGAATCTTTTTTAATAGTGAAGAATCTCTAAAACACGTCTTTCAAATTTCATTCCGACGTTGTGAAGATACCACATTACTAAAGTAAGCGCATAACTGTGGCACAGGATAGATGATCGGCATTTTTCAAAAAGCACACAGACTTAATCGCTTAAACCAAATGCATTACGTTCTTACATGAAGTAAAATACTTTGTCAACGCCAATACTGTGCGACTAATATTTAAAGTTCTAACGACAATTACAAATGATTATTTTCTAAGCGTCGCGATCACTGTTCTTGATCCGTATGGTACACACACTCAAAACCGTTTACGTCTACGTTTTTCTCGATCTCTGTAACCAGAATAGAATTAGTTCGTTTCAAATTTATAGTGTTCATGTTTTATTCAAAATAAAATTTAAAAACAAATTCTCCATATAAATTGCACACATTTTAGCTGGTAAATTCAAAATAGTTATCATTTTACATAATCTCATTGATGATAGAGATACTTTCCAACCTGCCGCTTTCTATTACTCGTGTTTCATTGATAATAATTACTCTGGGCGGCAATGCTTCTGAGTTAGAGCGAACGCAGCTAAAAAACGGAGCAAATGTGATTTACGATGTTAATATTTTTTTGCCTTTTTCTGCGAGGTTTGCAATCTTCTGTTAGCAAAGAGTTAATTGAGTGATTGCTTTGGCAGGTGTGTTTGCAGCGCTCCCTTCAGTTTGCACGGCTCCTCCGGCTGAAAGCAGAGGCAGCGTCGCCGAGGGTGAAGCCGGAGAAGGCACGTGTCCTTGAGGCACTGAAGAGTCTGGAAGGCAGCGTAATGGGCTTAAAAGGACTCGGCGCTGCGCCGGCGTCGTCGGCTTCGTTCACCTGCGTCTCACCTTCCTTCCCTCACCCTCCGCCATCAACCTGCCTCACACCTCCTGCCTTCCACATCGGCCTCATTTGGCGCTCGCGCAATCACCGATGAATTGGACGCGTAGTCGCCACCAGCAACGTACCCACATCACCAGTTTAGTCTGGCTGCAACGTCTGTCTTTCTTTCCTGTTCCATCCTTAAAACTTATCTTCTTCTCCATATTCTCAGCTTGAGTCACAACTGCCCCTCGTTATATTCGTCTTTGTACAATGTCACTCTCCAACATCATTTCTCGTCTTCTTAGAATCATTGCTCTCACACCTCAAAGCGGATTAGTCTCGAACGTTGCTTCCATCTTCACTTTCGCGGAGTCATTGCTTAAATTTCCGTTCTCTTCCTTCCCACTGTCGGTACCGGTCCAGCCACTTACAGCCTCACATCGGCCTCCACCGTCACAGTCACTGACTGACATTCTCATTTTGTTTCCACCGCTATTATCCTTACCCCATGCCATCACCTTTACCACCTTCTCCACCTCGTAGCTACCAAACGTCCCCTCTCCCTTCACCTCTTTTGCCAATCTTCTCTACCGCCTACCACCACCACCACCTCTCGCGTCCTCCAATTTTCACCTTCAATGCCGCCCACGCACACTAGCGGCGCTTAGGAGCTGCTGTCCCCGCCGTCCCCGCCGTCCCCGCCGCCCCCGCCGCCCCCGCCGCCCCCGCCGCCCCCGCCGCCCCCGCCGCCCCCGCCGCCCCCGCCGCCCCCGCCGCCCCCGCCGCCCCCGCCGCCCCCGCCGCCCCGCCGCCCCGCCGCCTTCCCCGCCGCCCCCGCCGCCCCCGCCGCCCCCGCCGCCCCGCCGCCCCGCCGCCACCGCCGCCGCCGCCCCCGCCGCCCCGCCGCCCCGCCGCCCCCGCCGCCCCGCCGCGCCCCGCCGCCGCGCCCCGCCGCCCGCCCCCGCCGCCCCGCCGCCCCGCCGCCCCGCCGCCCCGCCGCCCCGCCGCCCCGCCGCCCCGCCGCCCCGCCGCCCCGCCGCCCCGCCGCCCCGCCGCCCCGCCGCCCCGCCGCCCCGCCGCCCCGCCACCCCCGCCGCTCCCATTGTTCCCGCCGTCCCCGGCGCTTCCGCCGCAACCGCCGCCCTCAGCACCGCCGCCACCGCTGCCGCCGCCGCCTGCGCGTCGTTCAACTTGGCCGCGCGGGGGCTCAGCGGCGGATTAGGGCGCGTCGGGCGCAGATGCGCCGGGCGCAGGTGGAGAGCGCTGGAGACGCGCGCGCGATCTGCGGGCGCCGCGCGACAACTCCGCCGCGCAGACGAGTGGAAGCGCTCGTTCTTCAGACGGACTTGAGGGTTGATTAAGATGAACGAACTTCTCTTCCGCAGCTCCACACTTTGCCGGGGACAGACTTCCACGACTTCTCAGACCGAATTATTTAGTGGAGACGATAGAATGTCAAACATACTCGTACGAAGTTGTAGATCTTACTTACCTGTGGTGTCAAAGTTACGTGATTATTCTTCGTCAAACCTAAACCTCTAATACCCAAATTTTGATTTGTCGAAGAAAGTTGATGTTCTCTACACTATTAGGATATCTGAAGAAAGCATTTGTACTCAAGAAATCATTTGCTTAAAGTAAAATAATGTTATTTAAGTTATTATAAACTACACCGTATTTTCATTGTACACAATATTCAGAAATTCAATACAACGTATCTACATATCCATCATTTCAAGGAATGCAGACATGTTTAAACTCGGATTAAGGTATTCTAAAAATCTGGTATAGCTCTTAATTTTAAAACTCAATATTATTGCAAAAATAAAATGTTGAATTTTGACGCATAATAGGAATATTCGACACCCCTATAATCCAAACGCAACCCGAAAGGCAATGTCAACAAGAGTACCATATGTGTAAGATATGAATAAGATTCGGAGATCGCTTGTGATTTCGGAACAGTGTCGGTAAGACACTTGTTGATAATACGAAGCTGTAGAATTTGTGTGATCTAACATGGTTTTTCTGAAGTGTCATAGATATTTAACTTACTACACTTGTAAAATAAATGATACATAGAAATAGATATTTTTCAATCTATCTCTTAATGGAAGTAACCATTACCTCAGGATTGTAAAATATATTGGTGTGATTCACTTTATAACCAGAAAATCTTTGACGACATTAATTAATTTTTTCCCTTATCTAATCTATTGTCCATTTTTGTACACAAACATTACAATGTAAGAAAAAATGCATTTAGAGGTATCTGACGTGTTCAAATCTCAATTTCTGAGATAAATGCAAACACGTTGAATTTTATTTAATTTCAGTAATTTTGCACTACTTCTTAAAATATTCAAAGATTTTTGAAAAATATGACGTTTGGTCGTAAATCTTCAAAATTCTGGCAGGTTTTTATCTTTAATTACTTTTTTAATGATTTGATTTTGCGTCGAAGTTTACTCACAGATTCCCCGAATAACATTTCGTATTGTCCAGAAAGTAAATTATTCTCTTTCTGTGTTTCCTAAGAGTATTTTGTGTCCTTGCTTTATGAGATATTGGAATGTACTAATTCAAAATCTACGTGTAATCTCTATTTTCATCTCTTCCCTGATATAAATTTAAACCTTTGCCGTTGCAAATCTGTTATTTGTCAATGTTTAATGCAAACATGACGGTCATTCATATCGATCAGTAGAATTATTTGGTTGGCTGCCTTCATACAGCTGCTACACTCGCATAGAATTAATTACATTCCCCACTTCGGCGTTTCAATAATTCAATAGTAATATACTATTTTTCTTCGCATTCGAACCATACAGGCAATGAGGAATTTCAAATGAAGGCTTTACGTTAGTTATATCTCTAGAAATGTTTCATTACTGAAATCCAATCATAACCAATAACTAGTATATATGTCAAAGTGTGACAGATTAGAGTATCAATATGTCAAAGTGCCACAACTCTTACTGTGAGGATGTGTAAGAGAAAACAAAACAAAAGACAAACAAACATGGATAATCTAGTATTTTAAAGGGAGTATCGGGGTAAGATCGTAAAAATGGTTCCGGGAGTTATTCTTTTTTGTGAATGATAAATCTGATCATACCAATAAAAAAAATGCTTCTTACGTAAGGATTTTACTTAACCCTAACTTCGACCTGTGAATCGAAAAAAAAACTATTTTTTGTTCTTTTGCGATATTTTTGAGCAGTAATTAATTAATATTAATTATCGGTCGAAAAATATTAATAGATCTCGGTAATTATATTATTTTAACACTTCAGAATGTCTATATGATTGTTTTAGAATTTTTTCGAAGTTTCTTAATGTCAAAAACTCTATTAAAAAGCAAAACACGTTCAAAAATTTAAAAACTAAAAATAATAGTCCTGCCAATTTTAATTCGATTGTCCTGAGAGTAAAGTCCTGTCAATTTTAATTCGATTCCCGATTATTATTATTATTATTATTACTATTATTATTATTATTCATTATTATCACCTTTTTACCGAACAAATAAATGCCTCAGAATAACAGAATAATGTTTATAAAGTCTCCAACAAAAATGTAGGGTATTGAGAAAGTTTAAGTTATATTACGATGTTTTAAAGAAATATTGAATGGGGTATCCCGGAACTTGGCTGCCATGTTTCGGCGCCTAAGGTATCAGCCACAGACTCCCTCGCTCACTGCTCCTTCCCCGCAGAGATTTTGAGACTAAAGAAACTTGAAAAACACTATAGAGATTCTTTAAAGTGTTTAAAGAATAATCGTTATGCCGATATATTAATATTATTTTTCTATCGCAAAAGAAAATACCGATAAAGAACAAAAATATTTATGATACGAGTGGTAAAAGTCATTTTAATTTGCGAGTAGAAAAACACGAGGCCGAAAGGCCAAGTGGCGCCATCGGACGAGCAAAATAAAACGAGCACGCAACCTACGAGCACAATAAAAACTTTTACGTGCCATACACTAGTTTTTAGATAGCCTTCCTACTTTCATTTTATTTTCATTCAAGTATGCAAATCACATATATTAACGTTAGTAGTAGCTGATGCGGTCAGACGAAATTATTTTCTCTCCTTTTTGTATTCACATTTATATTCTTATCTGAATATTTTAGCATCGTATTAATTTTAGCACTAGAGCTAAACATTGAACTTCTAGCATGCGACGCATGCCATGAGAGAACTACTTTTACTATTGGTTGTCTATAATCATGTTTTGTTCTGGGCCAAATGCAGTGGTAAAGTGAAGGCAAAAGCTGTACCTATAAACTCTTTTTTGTTTTAAACAGATTTACCTATCCATAAAAGCATTTACCATTCGGATCTATTTTCATTATCTTAGCCAGTTTCCCCCTTACGAAGAATTTCTTACTTTATATAAGAGAAAATATTGATTAGCATTTCTTTCATTAAATGATGCTTTGACATGTTAACTTCCGATAGGTTTTGTTCATTCATTTTCAGTAATTTTTCAATCTGCTAATATGTGCATATCGACATATTATTTCTCCCGATTATCAAAAATGTGATTCTTACTAGGGATGTATCGATCACGAACGAACTAGTTCAATTGAACTTTTCACGAAAAGGAACGGTACAATACGGAACAACCATTTAGTGAACTACAGTTCATCTGTCACCGTTATCGTTCGTAGTTCGCCGGTCGTCGTTCACCTAGTTCAGATATCTTTGGTCCGTTCGCCGGTTATCGTTCGTCGTTCATCTTAGTTCAGCGACCCCTGATCGCTCCCGTAGTTCGCCCGTCATCGCTCCTCGTTCACTTTAGTAACTTAAGTTGATGGCCATGTTCCTCAATATATTTTATTTTTATTGATTATATGACTCAACAATTCAACGGATAATCCAAGGTATTTAAATAAAAAAATAAAATGAAGATAAACGTTCTTTATTATTTTGCGGAATTGTCATTCAGGGGTATTGCACCACATGAAAATGAAATGCTTCTTTATGAAAGGTTTTTTATAAACCTCCTAGAAAAAGAAGTTACTTTTAGGGCAAGAAAAGCGTGCTAAAAGTTCAATTTTTAGTATTAGCGCAAAAAGTGAGACAATATTCATTATATTCAGATTAAACTGAGAATGTAACAATGAAAACAAAATACATTATTCTGAACGCATGAGCTACCACTGACCTTCATACAATATGGATTTGGATGTTTGAATGAAAATAGAATGAAAGTTAAAAAGACTGACTAAAAAGTAGTGTATGGCACACATGGTAAAAGTGATTTTATTTTCTTCGTAGGATTGCGCAATTCGTCTTTTCGGCATCGTTTTGCAATATTTTCTACTCGCAAAATAAAATGAAACATTTAACACACGTTTCATAAATAATTAATTCTACGACTCTATAATAAAGGCAGATTCTGCGCATTGTTAACAGCACGTCAGGTAGTTCATTTTTTATGTCCTTAAGAAAAGACAGTTGCCAAGACAACTGTCTTGTTACCATTAAAAAACGTTCTTCGTGGAAATCAAAGTATCCCTTAGTAACCCTCTATAACCTACTGCTATCCCCCGATATTTCAAACACCTTATTGCAATATAAAATTACAAATTTTTCCATAAATTTATTTAATATAATTTTTATACAATTGTAGAAGTAAATTTCATATTTTGTGAGCAAAGTGTGTGTTTTTTTCTTATGGTCTCGGTTGACTTTTTGGCATCGATCTACGGTCTCGTCAAAAGTTTCAATTTCAACGCTGAAACAACGCCTATGTCCAAGGTTGCCATATCCCTTCTGAGAAAATTCACCATCGGAGGGATAAAAATCCCCTCAATTCCACCAAATAACTTAGTGGGAAAGAAAGATGAACAGTGAAGAAAGTTGATTTTCACACTAGTGCCAATAATTTCAAAATAGCTGAACGTTCACAAGACGTTTAACACTAAATACTCTTGTGCATAAAGCCTACCTATTAAGTCTAGTCTTATGCTTAAACACTTCTACAATTTCTAGAACAAGGACCAAAATGCATATCTGAAAATAAAAAAAGTTTCTGACATATTTTCACAATAGCTGCATATTTACAAGGTGTTCAAACCTAAAACACTTGTGCATAAGCACGGCTGACTCTAGTAAGCCATGTCATAGGTCATTTATTTTAGAAACCGCTATTCAATAATTTGTTGGGAAATGTGAGTATTGTTGACGATTTAAGTAAGCAAAGAAAGCATTCCGCCTAAAATTCTCTCAGGAAACAACGGATTCCGCCAAATGGACGGAATCCCGCAAAATTTATTTTCTTCCCGCAAGTCGACGCTTGTTTTTTGACGAATTGGTGGTATTCCGCCCAATCCCTGTTTATGTCACCAAAAGAAATGAACTATCTCGTTCTTTTCAACAAGCTCAACGAACTACTTCACTAAAAAGAATGATCGTTTAAAGTACCGTTCACATAAAATAACGACTTTGCCCATCACTAATTCTCACCTACTGAGCACGCAGATCAAGAATTCTAAAGGCATTTGACTGAAAAACACGAGAAAATATAATATCTATAGTTGAGAATTCAATTGACGAGTACTTGGTGAACAAAACTTAGTTTATTGTTTAACATTTATTCTCTAGATATAATTTGTGATTTAATTAACCTGTTAAGAAATCGACCAGATTGACTTCCTGTCAAAAGAACATATAAATGAAATTGATATCACAGAAGAGAATAAATCCAGGCAACCGAACACTATCACACTTCTTTTTGTAATGTGACCTCAAAAAGAGTCTAAAATGGTACGCCCGTTTTGACAAAACGACAAACATCCATTGTTGAATACGCAATTTATCACGATGGAGTAAAATCATAAAATCACACCTCTCCGATCTGTCATTCAGCGGAAAAAAATTGCGCCACCTTGGTCCCACAGCGCCGAGCTGTCAGTTTTCGTTTTGCGATTGACGCGCAGATCTCCTCCCGAGGTAGAGAATTGTGGATCATTGCCATTTATAGACGACAGAAATAAAGGATGTAAGAGGATAGCGACTACTAAAGCGCAATCTTAACGAATAACAAATAACAGAAAAGTAGACTTACTGCGACACTAAAACGTCGGCAATGGTTTTTCAAAAAGGTTTGGGTTAATGTAAAGATAATTATTCCCATTCTTAAACAGTTTTGTCGCGTAAGTTTCTTGCGTGATTAGTAAGATATTAACTATGTATAAATGGTTTGCTACAAACAACTCTGAACATAAAATGTAAGCCTATTAAATGACGCAACTGCTCACGCTGATACAAATATTTTTACTGTAGTAGAAATTGTGAATAAAGATATGAGATGTAAATACAGATTTATCCACTTAAACCAGCAGATAAAATTATGTGATTAAACTGTCAAGTTTCATTTGCAATATCCATGGAAAAATTCGTAACATAGGGCAGCATCATATGCCGTCAGTTCAGAAACCTAATCAATTGGTAATGACAACAAATATGGGTTATAATCCTTGCATCATTGCAGAGAAATTTTACAAAAATGGTATCAATGCAGAATAATTTTGATAGAAACAACAAGAATTAATCGTGACAGTAAACGCGTGTCAAAATATTTTTAACAAGAAAGGCTCGTTCATTTGTAAAGGAAACACGAACAAAGCCAAGAAGATTAAGAGAAAAATTGTAAGCATAAGCAACAAGTAAATTGATGTTAATTGTATACCAGGGGGAGTTGGAGTTACTTGGGCAAATGTGATAAAATAACAAAGGCATTACTGTTGTTATTAGTGTCAACTATTTCAAAGTCGTTGTGAGAGGACGTGACAAGAGTTATTATCAGGAATATGACTAAATTTCAATTAAATAAATCGGATGTAACGTTGACACACAGAAACAAGTATACTATAGTGACAGATAAAAGAAAGATACGTGTCGAGGTCACAGATAGGCGAGACGAGGAAGACGAAGAGAAATAGGTTTTCTAAGGGAGTGAGATGTCAGAGTAACAGGTATGAGTTGTGAGGCATGATAAAGGGGATAGGGGACTCGGGTGGCTAAGCTGTCAAAACAACGTGACGCGGGAAAGAAGAATGGATGGCGCGTGAGGTAATAGTCTCAGAGACTCGAGTACATTGACAATGACGAAGAAACACGATGTAAATGACACAAAAGAAGCAAAGAAGATAAGACATCGATGAAGACTTACACAAATAGCACAAAATCAAAGGCGAAGAAAAACATAGGCATTCTAATGGGTGAAACAGACAGTACTGCACCAAATGATATGGAAAATGCATAGGTGAAGACCGTGAGGGATGAAAATATCGACGCTAGAGATTATGACGGAAACGTCGAGGATGATGTGACAAGGGCGAAGACGACAGGGTGAATGGGAACAGGTGAAACTGTGATAACATGGATGATGGTGGCCTGGGGATGACTGGGTCGGAGAGGTTGTCGGCAGATTGTTAAATCCGAGTGATGGCGTGGATGACCGGAAGATACGAGAAAAATAAGCTACGAGAGAAACAGAAAGATCTAGAATAGATGAGTGCAAAACAGTGTTCGCAACGGGAACAAAGAGAAAGAAGGGAGCGTCAAGGTGACGGGACCACGGGGGCAAAACGGAATAAATAGGAAGACCACGAAACTATGGGTGGGTTGTATCGTCAACACTTTAGGGACGAAGAAACTGCGGGACACAGTAAAAGGGCATGTGGCGACAGTGGCAAAACGAACTGAATAAACAGGAAGCCCACGAAACTAGGGTGGGTCGGACCGCCGGCACGTTAGGGGCGAAGAAACTCTGGGGCATAGTGAAAGTGCATGTGACGACAGTGCCAAAACGGACTGGATAAACAAGAAGCTGACGAAACTTGGGTAGATCGCCCTCCCCCCGACACGTTAGGGACGAAGGAACTGCGGAACATAGTGAAAGGGTATGTGGTGACAGTGGCAAAACGGACTGGATAAACAGGAAGCCCACGAAACTATGGGTGGGTTGTAACGTCAACACGTTAGTGACGAAGGAACTGCGGGACATAGTGAAAGGGTATGTGGTGACAGTGGCAAAGCGGACTGGATAAACAGGAAGCCCACGAAGCTTGGGTGGGTGGGCCCGCCGACACCTTAGGGGAGTGGAGGAACTAGGGGAGCGGCGAGAGAGCGGAGCGTGCGCCGGGGGCAGCCGAGGGGGCCCCGGGGAAGACGCGACGACAGGCGCGCCGGGGGCCTGGAAGCCGCGTGGCCGCAACAGCGGCGCCACGAGGGGGCGGGGCGGGCGCTGTGGGCGGCGGCGACGGCGCAGGTCGTTAAGGCGTATAACGAGGCCCGCTCTCCATCCGTCGGGATAACGAGCCCTGACACAATGCGGCGGCGGGGAGAGGGACGCGGCGACGAAGACGGCGCGCGGCGGCCTCCCCTCGCCTCGCCCCCGGCCGCGTCCCCAGGCGACGCGACGCGACACGACGCGACACGACGAGACGCGCGTCCTCACCGCGTGAGGCGGCGGAGGCGGCGGTGACGGTGTGTGGTGTGGGTGGCGATGGCGATGGCGACGGCGGTTGCGATGACGGTGACGGTCTCGGTGTTGGGGGGGTGTTGGGAGCGGTGTTGGGATGCGGTGCTGGGGCGGTGTTGAGGGTGGTGTCAGAAGCGGAGTCGGGGGCGGTGTAGAGGGTGGTGTCGGTGTCGGCGGTGATGACAGGGGTGGGTCGAGTAGCAGGAGTAGTAGGTGGTGTCAGTGAAAATGGTGGTGGCTGGGTCGTGCACAGGTGTGGGGAGGGGCGGGGGCGATGGCGGGGGCGATGGTGGGGGCGATGGCGGGGGCGATGGCGGGGGCGATGGCGGGGGCGATGGCGGGGGCGATGGCGGGGGTGATGACAGGGGTGGGTGTGGTGACGGCGTGGGGCGGGAGCGGGGTGAAGCAGTTTGGGGTCGGGTCAAGTTGGGGGAGCGAGAGCGAGGATGGTGGCAATGGCGGTGGCGAAGAGGGGCGGGAGCGGGGTGGGGCGGATGACGGGGCGCGGCGGGGCAGGGTGAGGTGACGCGAGACTGCGGGGCGGGAGAAGAGCGGGGCGGGGCTGGAGTGGGTAACAGGGACGGGGGCAGCGCGCCGAGGATGCGTTTCGTAACACTTCTGCGCCCCCCTCCCCGGGGACAGCGCTCAGTCGATTTTGAATAATCTGACGCTGAGTGGTATCGTGTAGCTCGCTAACTGCCCTATTTTGTTCTTGATTGTCGACAGATTTCTACTCGAGGAGATGTCGTTAAGATCAAATATTCCATCTTCTCTAATGATGGTTGTTAGAGGTCTGGAAAGTGGGAAGTAAAATGAGCGAAGAAGTTGAACTGAGCTCGTTTTATGTCTTTTATATTTATTTTCTCTCTTCAAACTACCAATTACTGTTGGTTTGTTAACGTTTTACTTCACCTCTATTGTCCAAAAAATGAATAAAAATGCAAATGATGTAACTTACAGTAATCACAGTGTAATTGTTAGAATATTAGAGAATACCACAACGAAATTAAACAACAAATTACGATGCTGAACAATAACGAAACGTTTTGTGAAAATATGAATTATTATTTTTGGAATATTATTATTTGTATCGTATTTATTTAATCACGATAAATTACACAATATGTAAACCTTTAGTGTGTATGCAAAACGAAAGTAAAATTGTTATCGCAGTACTGCGAAAAAAACATGCGCGTCGCTTTCATAAGATTTTAATTAAGCGCATTATTCAAGAAGGCAACTAATTTAAATATGTGAATTGAATGCACTGAATCATTAAATTAATTGAAAACATAATATTATTTATATTTTATGAATATATATCAAAACCTATCCTTGTTTATTCTCACGAATTTATAAATTAACTTAATTAAATATGAAACAACTTCTGTATTTCTCTTCACAGTTGAAGATCAGTATGTCAGGTTTTGTTCAAGATTGCTAGTAGCTGTAATACATTATTATTATTATTATTATTATTATTATTATTATTATTATTATTATTATTATTATTATTATTATCGAGAGCGAGGTCGAGGTAACCGGCTTAGAAAATCACTAGTTCATATATTCACAAAGAGCCCGAATATTTAAGTCCCAATTAAACATTACGATTTAACGAGTCTTCTCTATCCTATTGCACCAAAATCGATTCTTTAAATTTGTTGTTAGTTATTTAATAAATACACAATTAAACTGATTGTATAGAAATAATAACAGTTTCGTAAATAAGGGCAGTATTATTTCATTCTATGTCAAATGTTTATTTGTGGGATCTATATAACAATACATTTAACGAAAGAATTACTTTTATGATTTGAGTAGTATATTAATGAAGACAAGATTCAACAGTGTTTGTGTGTGTTTGGGTATTGGGAAGAGGGTATTGATGTGTTTTAAAGAATGACTTGACCTATTCGGAGAACACACTTCATGAGATTCTCCTGGTCGTAGTGGTGACATGGCTTCGGGTCGCGGCGGGTACGCGGAATGGAATAAAGCACGACGCGCGTGCAGTCTCTGAGGGCCTGTAACGCAGACGGCGGCCGCTAGACCGCGTTGGGAGCGGGGCGGGGGCCGCCCGCACGGACGCGTTCCTTTGAGCCCCTCGGGCGTTTCTGCGAGGGAGCGAGCGCTGCCACGCCCCGCCGGCGCAGCGGTTAAGGCCGCTCCACAACCGGCCGCGAACGGGAACGCCAACGCGAAGGCGAGGACGGGAACGGGAACACGATACGGTACATGCGCTTCACAAGAAACGCAAACGGGTAGAGGAACAGCGCTACGAACCTCTAGTGGCAAAAATGAGAACTTCAATGAATGATTGATAGTGTTTTAGGGCGCTTCAACTACTATAGTCATCAGTCCCCGAAGTGTGGTGTATGTCGGCGAGATCCGGCGCCGACCCACCGTCGGTTACCGAAGCTTCCCCTAACCAAGTATCTCCCACCAGCGGAGCACCACCCCAGTCTGGACAAGTTCTAAGCTTCCGACTGGTCTCCCGGCATTGGTGGTAGTGTAGTTTATACACGCACTACACTGTAAGTGTGAGTAAAGGGCGAGGATAGGAGAAGGAAGAGGTAGGAAAGGTCACGCGCGGTCCGTGGCCCGTTTATTAGGGTACTGCTCCGGTATTCTTCTGGTGTTGATCAGAGAAATCATGGAAAACAATCGATCAGAGCAGCTAGCCGCTAGAATTATCTTTCAGACAGCGACTGAATTTGACCTAGCTGACAAGTTAGTGTCGAAAATCCTCCCACCGTCGGGACTCGAACCTAGGACCTCCTGGTCAGAGGCACTACAGTGATACAAGTTGGTGCACTGAGCCACATCTGGTGAGAACTTCAAGAAACAGTTTCCGAAAACAATGCACATCTAGCTATACTACTCTGTTCATTCTTTGTTTTGCCGTCTGTCTGTTTGCGTGTGCTGCTATGAGTAATGATTACTTTAACGAAATAATATTATTTATAAAATATTATAAGAATCAGTAAAATCAAAAACTACTACGAACTTATGGAAAATACAAGTAACTAATTAACTTTTATGAATAATCAAACAACTCCAATGTACATTAACGAAACATAAAAAATATTGTTTGGGGGAATTTTAATCCTAAGTATTAATATGAATAGAGAAACAATTATACTGTAATTACTAAAAAGAACTAACCCTCAACAATGTCTAATAAAACCCGCCTCAGTTCCTAACCTCGCAAATCTTCGTTCTGACCTCAATATCGCACTGTACTCTCAATTCCGCTCCAGTCCAGTGCCGCGCGCAGCTCACACGCTCGATCAGCTGGAAAAACTTCGCCGCCATTTGCTGCACTTTCATTGGTCGAGAGGCTTCCCATTCCCGGGCCAAGATAAATGTTGACGATCCTACCCGTTTCCGTTCCCGTCAAGCTTCGCGTATCCTTCATGCTGTGAACGGCTGCCTGAGAAGTCCGTCTCTCAACTTTCTTTACGTTCCCGTTCGCGGGCAATAGTGCAGTGGCCTTAACCCTCTGGTCGCCCGCGCCCTTCACAGGCCGTGCACTCCAATGCAGGAGGCCACCGGGCGCGCACGAAAATGAGCGCAAAAAAATGCTATCATCTTTTCGTAAGCTCTGCATGCGATATTACTCTTTCAAAGATATTCCTCCTAGCGACGTGTGGTGTCTCCGCTGCTTTAAACAGCTTTAACCCGTAACTGGAGCACCTTTATTTTATTTCGTAAGTGAAGCACTAGGGTCCTGGGGACCCCAACTTAAAATTAAGTTTTAACTGAGGTGAAATATACAAGAATATCCCTTTTTGTTCTTTATTTTATTGAAATAACTTAGGGGAAATATTTAGAGACTTTGGGATATTTAGAAATTTAAAAATTAAAATATGCGTTCCATCGAGACGTAAAGGGTAACCGACTGTTGGCTGGAAAAAATAGCGATCGGAATAGCGATCGAATGAGGGTGCTAGATAAACAGCAGTTTATTTGAACACAGAAAATTTACGCGAGTTCGGACGTAGTGATTAGTCGTTGTTAGTATTCAAAAGATAGAACTCAGAAATTGTTTTATACGAAGTGAACAGTGAATGCCAAAAGTGGGACTTATAAATTTTATCAAGCGGACAATGATAATCGAACTTAGTCTCCGATGATAGGAACCCGGGTCCGAGGCTTATATAATTTTCATTTATAACTTGCTGAACTTAGATGATAATATTTTAACAGAACTTAAGATTTTGCTTAGGGAATGAACAATAAGGAGTATTAGAACTTGTAGTAATTCAAGCATGTGAAAGGGGATGGAAATCCAATGGATAAACAGTGTACATAGTGGTTTATGAGAATAAACGACAAGATACGGAATTGGTTGGTAGCAAGAAAGAAGATTGGACGAGGCCCATTGCTGAAGTCTATGTGGAGACATCCTTTTACCAGGACAGCGCCCAAGATGAATGAATCTTGGGCTGATCTCATGAATAACGGTTTCTATAGCACTAGAGTAAAGGTCATGACCAAAAAGAATGTTATACTTTGTTTATTTTAAAAGAAGTTACTAAAATTTATAAATAAATTTGTTATTTTCTATTGATGAAAGCTGATTATCATTTGCCGTCACGTGCAATCCAGTAGGATATTTAAATTTTGCATTTCAGATTTCACGCTTCTTCGTATTGGAAGCGAATTAAGTAATCGTAAGTATTTACGATTATTTCGGTAAAGAACCCGCCGACTGAGTCTGCAACGGAGTTATAATTAAATATAATTTGGGGCTCATTCTCGTAACCATTTCTTGGCGCCCATATATTTATTAGAAATTCGGAAAAAGGTTACAGGAATTTGAGGGCAGCAAGACGGGTATATGGAAGGATATATTTCAACGTGTTGACGCTCATTGTACTGGATCTAAATGGCCTTTTAGGATTTTTCTACTCCAATTAAATAATTATCGTATTAGATGGCTGCAGCTCGTTGTATAATGATAGCCATTATGATACACCTTCATTATAGTATACGAACTTCACAAATCACGTAGAAGTTTACATACCATGCATTGATATGTAATCAATAATTATTGGTCATCGTTCTATTAAATGTTTCGTTGGAATGTGTATTTACAGTGCCAACCCGTGATAGGTGACTGTAAATCACACTAGCCCTTCTCTCTTCGCAAAACGCAGAAGAAAATCATAATAATGAAGCCCCCTATGGTGAGTTTAGTCTGAACCATTTATTAAACCGAGAAGAAATGAGAGCAGATACTGAACTTTCACAACATTTCGTTAATAAATTAATCATGTTTTGACTCGTAGACTGCTCGTTGGAAGTCGGATTGTTCTCTAGGCAATAATGCACAAATCATGCATGCCAACTGCCACATAACCATTCAATATAAAAATTTAATATATAATAGTGTTCATTAATCGCAGAGTATGTACTGTACTAAATAGAATATAATGGGTATTAATATATTCGTAACATGTTTACGTTACTTGCTCGTTTCGTAGTATCTTTTCACGTTCGTACATTAAAACCCATCATTTGATTCATTAACAGTTTCGATTTTAACTAAAAAATGCAAATATTTGATTGATTTATTCCACTTATTTTCATTCTGCTCATACCTACTGAATTCTCTTACTGAGTGCGACAATGCTTATACAACGTAAATGACGTCATGCGGCAGCAATGCGCCAAGGATGGCACAGCACCCGCCATGGATATTTGCTATTAACTGTTGCGTTATGGAACAGCGAGATTTTTTAATTCTTGGGACTCATATGTAAAAACCGATGTACTTTATAACTTTATTATTCTATGCCATGTTATTGCAATATTCATAAGCGCTATTATTGTTGAAATATTTAATTTATTATAACGTTACACACGAGTATTTCAATTTTTTCTTGTGCGTTCTACATTTAAAAACATTTTTGTCAGGTTTTGTTCAACTGCACTTTTCATGTTGTAGACCACTAATTCTATTTCATTTTCGTTATTAAAAGTGATAATTATTTCTAGTAGTTATGTAGAATACCTTTTAGTGAACCGTATTAAAGAATCAAAGGAGTTCAATCTATTGACTACTGAACTGATGCAGTTTCCTCAGCACAAAAGAACCATTCATTAATACTCATATAACTCAGTCTTGGAAACTGGTACACCTATAATGAGAAAGATATTATATTACTGTATGGGACATTGAACACATCGCTATGAGGTGATATGAGAGAAGATAACGCGCCAACCTTCTCCTCCCCCGAAAGAATTTCTCCATTTGCATTAATGTGCTATCAGTTTATGCTTCCTGTTGCAATCCTAAGCGAGATACATTTTATTTTACAACAAACAAATACACCGTAAACTGATACCAAGGTTATTCTTGGTGGTAAAAACATGTGACAAAATTTAGCATTCCAAATTTAACAGGTTTTAAGATTTTTTAAAATTTGTTGCGTCTACAACTTGACGCTACGCGTCTCCTAGCCCCTTAAGGGGCGTTGAGCGCTTTGCGCTGGGGTGTAATCCTTCATTAACGTGCGCGATTGGAGAGTGATCCTCCTTACTAATGTGTCATGTCACGTCACGTCGCAGTCAGTTGTCAAGAGGACCACCAGGTAGCATCTCCGCGTATGCGCCTCCTGCGTCACTTCCCTGCGGCCAGAATTGGAAAGGAATAAGGATAGGAATGGGGTTTAGGACACTTCACAGAGGTTGGACTAGCCCTTGTGAAGCAGCCAAACTCGTTCTGTTGGAACAAATTTCACATGAGATTCGACGGGAATCGAACCCGGACCTCAGTGGTGAAAGTCAAGCGACTTCAATATGTGCCACGAGCGAGCTATTTCGTAAACCACTGCCGTCTGTTAAGCCTGGAATGCTCGTTCTCGGCTCTAATGTAATGCATTTTACTGAAGTAATTTATTCAAAACGGAGGCATGATAGACATGTTAAGAACCTAAGGTTGGATGGAGAAGAAAGTCCTTTAAATCGACGTATTGTGAGAAAACAAAAAATACACAAAAATACCTAGGGGATTGAAATAAAAACAACAGAATTGCAATTAAAAATCTTTTGTTTCTTTAGGTGGTTGGAAATTTGTAGGCACAGTCCTTGATGTCTCTCCATACTGGTAGTACGAGGCAGTGTCAGTAGATGTGGTTGGAATTGAATAACAGCTAATTCAAGATGACAGCACCACTAAGCAGATACACCAAGGAGCAACTCCGTGGTGTTATTAGATTTTTATGGAGGGAAGATGTGATACCGGTTAATATTTATCAGAGAATGAAGGAGAAGTATGGGGACGCCTGTCTGTCACAGAGGAAAGTGTGCGAGTGGTATAAAAAATTTAGAGAAGTTACGACTTTTTTGAGTGATGCTCAACGTCCGTGGCAGGCACATTGTGTTGTGACAGAGGAGTCTATACCTTCTACTGGAAAAGTGATGACGTCATTCTTGAATAAGAATGATTGTATTCTGGAATGGTACATGCCCCAAGGTACTACAGGGACCAGAGCCAACTATTTCGACCTTCTCAAGAACCATTTCAAGTCACCAATACGCACAAAGTGAAGGCGTTTGGTGAGTGCATGTGTTTTTTTAACATTATAACGCCTATACGCATTCAGCTCGTGCAACTATGAAAACAATCGACGATCTACGTTTCAAGTGGCTTCCACCACACGTGCCTTCCACCTTTCACGTCCACCACACGTCAGATTTGGCACCGTCAAATGATAGCATCTGTTCAATCTCGCGATCAAATTTTCAATCTCGCCACCAAGGCGCCCTAAAAGTTTTCTTCCCGCGCGACCACCCACTATTAAGGGCGAACATTCACCAACCTCTCACAAGTCGCTCTCTGTGCATGCCAGCACGCAGCTGCACTTCGAAAAATCCAACAAAAGGGCAATAAAAACATTTACAGTGTCTTCCGCGCAAACCGCTGTTCTCACGGGCCCACGCCCGCCCAGAACATTGACCGCCGCTTCTCGGCGTCGCCAGCTGGGGTTTAAGCCCTCATTAGCGTAGGGCTGGGCCACCCCGGCGCGAGGGGCCCGTCACTCATCCCATCGCTCGCTACCTGACAAGCGACCAAGAAATGTGTACAAATATTTCTGGGAATCGCTTCGGGCCTCCCTCGCAAATATAAGCCCGTTAATGTATCTTGCCGACAAAGAGAGCTTCATGTGCACTGCCGGCGCGCCGCCCCGCTCCTTGGCCACCTGCAAGCCAGATGCCTATTCCCGCGGAAATCTCAAATACAAACGGGCCGCCATCGCGGGCACCCCACGTGCCACCGCCCTTGCTTCCGATCGCCGCCAATGTCACGTGACACTCCTCTCCCCAGGCCCGAAGGCGCATCACGAATAGGGAGCCGATCGTGGGCACTTCAAACTTTCCTGCCTTACCATAGGCCCAAGTCACAGCCACGTGACTCTCCCCCCCATGGCCTCAATCACACCCGCAATATAATAAATACTGCGACTTCGCTCCTACAGAACACAGAACAGAGACTAGAGAGAACAGACGGGGGGAACAGACAATCAAACAGTCAACGAGAACAGACTCAGCAGAACAGACTAAACAGAACTTATCAAACTACACTGCTCCGAACTTGTTAAACTGACTGACCAGCAAAATTCATCAAGGTCGGCTGTTCCTGCTTCGCCTATCAAGGCGATTAGTACGGCCAAATCAAACCTGCCTCAAATTCGTGCCACTCGCGGGCCGCAGCAGCCACCTGGCCGAATTCACGGGAAACTCCACCACCAGCTCCGGTCATCTGAGTCCGCGCCCATGCCAGTTCGCACCACCGAACTGCCTGGAGCCTACCTCAGCCCGGACAGCGACACACTCAGCCGAGTGATTTGGGTTGGTGCCTTCCTTGCTACAAACTGTAAGTAAGCCAAACCCAAGTGTACTTCAAGAAAGAAGAGCAGTCAGTAATTTTATAAACTTTCAATGGTCCTCTGGCTTATTATAAACCAAAACCAGTTGTATTCATAATTATTATGCAATTAAATTTATATTCATTCTCATTGTCTATCATTCCCCTAAAGGCAAACAATCCCCTGAAACCCGTTCTGATCCCCGTATGTAGTCGCACTCGCAGCACGGCACCTCCCAGTGCTGCATCTGCTACAACATCTTTGACCCATTAATAAGTAACTTGGAGTGTGGAGTGGAGAGTTCAAGTCTGATGAAGACGTCCAACCGGGGTTGCACGTGTGTCTACGTCCACCAAACAACGCTTTTTACGCGGTATCGCAGCACTTCCTATCAGATGGTGGAAGTACGTTGAATGTGGAAGGGTCTATGTAGAAAAATGTAGTACAAGAAAACACTATGTGCAAAAAAAATAATGGAAAAAAATTAATGCAGTTTTCATTTGATTCTCCCTCGTATATTAAAAACAAGTCAAAATACTTCAAAACTCAATTATCTCCAATTCGCCGATATGTCACTAAGAGAATATTCTCTTCTTCTAAAAGCTTCCGAAGATGTCTTTCTCTTCGCAAAAAAATCAAAGTGCCATACGCTGCGATTAAGCGAACAAGAGAATGTGCTTTGACGTCGCAGGTGAGTCAAGAAGCAGTCGTTTTGTCAGTAAGTGCCCTTTTGTTCCTCAATACTGCCGGCGCATTGCACACGCAACCCTGTAGATGACATTGTTTTTGCTTGTAAGTTTCACCTTATCACCTCAGTTTGCAATCGATCTGTTTGAAAGCAAACATATCTGCGTCACGGTGTTTGCACTAAATAACAGTGATTGACAATTCGGTGAAACTATCAGCTCGTGTTGGCTGAATTGGAAATGTTTTACCATTGCAAAGTAATATATCAGTTGAGTGCAGCCAACCAAGCATGAAGGACGTAAAAGGGGTAGGACTACTACTGATGCCATTGGGCAACCCAGAGCCATGATTGTGATGTACCGATGAGTGACTATTGATAAAGTCGCAAATCTTGTCCACATTAGTCATCTTCCTACATACAAAACCACTCATGAAACAGTATTAGTTTTGAGGAAATCAGAGTTTGGTGGTTCCAAAACAGAGTGAAAAACACATGCGCAGCTTGTGTGTACAGTGACAGTTGAATCGTCCGGTTTAACTAAGCCCAGGCATGGGGGACACCGGTAGCAAGACGGCGGTACTGCCGAACCAATAACGCCAAATACATACATTAATAGGTTTCTGACCGCAAGCGATGTTTTTAGGGCTGGGCTCTATTTTTATTTATTATCCACGTCTGGGGAGGCATGTGGTGAGTATGATGTATACACTTCATCGCATCTAGGATACTTAGGCGGTCTGAGCTGTTCTTTCGTCACAGCCAAATAAACTGCTATGATTATAACGGAATGCTACACATCGCGCTACGGAATGCTAACACGATGTGCATGACCCACCCGAGGGGTAACAGTGCTGTCAATGCCACCTCGGGTTTTATGGACACAGAAGCGGGAACTGGCGGGGCCCGCCGGCGCTGCACTGCGGTGATTTGACGAGATCCGGGGTGTTTTCGCCGCGGTATCGGCATTGGCTAGAAGATAATAAATTGACCCAATAAATTTACTGCAAGAGAAAACTTTATTGTGATATCCACAAACTAAATAATCCATCCGTCCATTAATGGAATACAGGGCTGTTTGTTGGGACCCTTGTAGAAATTCCCAAAAGGAATACGTGAATAGAGTATAGAGAAGAGCGTATACATTTACATTCCGAAGGAATAGAAAGAATGTTGAATGGGAGTCTCTAGAAATTAGGAGAGTTAAGGCAAGACTGTGCCCTGTACAAAGCGTATGCCGGTTATCCAGCTTGGAAAGATATCTACATCCGACTGGGTAGACCTTCGTACTTAAGTAGGGGGGATCACAAGCACAAAATTCAGTTTAGGTCAGAGAGAACAGACGTTGAAAAATTTACATTTACAAATAGAACTGGAATATGTTACCTGCGACTGCCTTGGGACCCTTTCTTCTGGGTGTTCAAAGATTTAAAAATAAATTAACTAATGGCATTTGTAAACTTCATTAATTTAGTAGTTAGGATTATTATACCAGTTATTATTTGATTATTATTGTTATTTTTATTGCTTTTATTATTGTGTTAATTACTATTAAATGCGTTCCTGAATTAAATATATAATTATATTCAAAGTAGTATTGTATTGAAGTGCGTTGACGTGTTGTGCAGTGTAGTATATAAGTAGAAAGAGAAGTGAATTTCAAATGTTGTGAAGTGAAGTGAAGTGTAATTAAAAAGTCGTGTAGTTTTGTATTTAATAATTTAAAATAAATGTGCAGGTCAGCCATAAAATGTAGTTAATGCTATTATTATTATTATTATTATTATTATTATTATTATTATTATTGTCTTTAAATAATTTAAAGTTAATATTCCAAATTGTAATATGTAATTTGTAGTGTTCTGCCACCAGGTTGTATACGCCTACCTGCACAAATAATAAATATCTATCTATATCTAATAGAGCGTGCTTATGTTGCGTATGTGGTTGAGACTCCACATGTGAAGTTTCGTTGACCAGGTGCACCTAAGTTCGAGTTCCGACAATGGTAGGTTTCTCGACCAGAGCTACAACTACATCAAAGTTGACTACTCTGTGATTGAGAATTATGGATGTCAGTTGCTCTGATTGGTGGATTCCTCTGATTAGACAGAAATTTGCCTAATCATCCCTCTAAGCAATAGGACAGAGATCGTGATCGATCATTCCTCCCCCATCAAGTTATCATTCACATATCCCCCATCCTTTGGGGTGAGTGATGGGCCAGAACCCAGTTCATCGAGAAAATCTCGACAAGGGCAAAATGCAGAAATCATCTGTGAGTGCATGGAACAACACGTGACTAGGATGATACAGAAATCTATGAAGAAAAGACAGAGAAGAAGTAGGTTGTTAAACGACTCGGGCAAGAGAAAAACACGATAAAAATAAATAAGGCTTATCAAAGGACGTTTGTCGTGAACATATTGAATTGTTAGAGTTGTTAAGAGTTAAGTCAAAGAAAAGAAATTGATCATAGAGATTGTAACTGTTACGAAGGTATTATAATGTGTTCATATACTGTAAATAGTACATTAATACTGAAATGATGTAGTAAACGTAAAAAATTAAATAGACTGTACTTAATAAAGGTTGTTAAGCTCGATTCAACTAAAACCATAATCACATAAGTAGAGTGTTCTAAAATGAAATGGCTAATGCATTCGTTCTAATTGCTTTCGTCTTTAATTAAAAAAATTACAGCAACTTATTAAAAATCAATTTTTAATGTATTGAATTTCATTTATTCCAAAGGTAATCACCAAATAAAATCAAGTAAATAGCAGTATAAATATGCTAAAAACAGCAATTTACCACAAAATCTGAACGCCCAAGCACACCCCAATATCTCCGACAAACAACGTCAATTAGCGAGAAAGGGCCTGGGGCGGCCTAAATCGATGTTAGGTAACATGGAATGATCGCCTAAAGGTTACCCCGCATTACGGGGCGCGGCGCAGGTCGTAATTAATCTAGTGTATGTGTGATGATCACAGTGGCGCGTCGTGTTGGGTGGTGCGGGGCGGCGCGGAGTAATGCGGGGCGGCTGGGGACGGCGCGGGGCGGCTGGGGGCGACAAGGGGGGCTGGGGGCGGCGTGGGGTGATGCAGGGTAGCTGGGGACGTCGCGGGGCGGCTGGGGACGGCGCGTGGCGGGCGGGGGCGGCTGGGGGCGACTAGGGGCGGCTGTGGGCGGCTGTGGGCGGCTGGAGGCGGCTGGGGGCGGCTGGAGGCGGCGCGGGGCGGCGCGGGGCGGCGCGGGGCGGCGCTGGGCGGCGCAGGGCGACGCGGGGCGGCTGAGGTTGGTGAGGGGCGGCACGGAGAGTCTGGGGGCGGCGCGGGGCGGCTGGGGGCGGCGAGGGGCGGCGCGGGGAGGCGGGGGGCGGCGCGTGCGGCTGGGGGCGGCGAGGGATGGCGCGGGACGGCCGAGGCAGTTGGGGGAGAGGCGGGGCGGCTGAGGGCCGCCCGGAGCGGCTGGGGGCGGCGAGGGGCGGCTGGTGGCGGCGAGAGGCGGCTGGGGGCGGCGCGAGGCAGCTGGGGATGGCGCGGGACGGCTCGGGGCAGTTGGGGCCGGCGCGGGGCGACTGAGGGTGGCGAGGGGCGTCTGGAGACGGCGCAGGACGGTGCAGGGCGACGCGGGGCGGCTGGGGGCGGCGCGGGGAGGCGGGGGCGACTGAGGGCCGTCCGAGGCGGCTGGGGTCAGCGAAGGGTGGCGCGGGGAGGCTGGGGGCGGCGTGGGGTGGCTGAGGGCCGTCCGGAGCGGCGGGGTCGGCGCGGGGCGGCGCGTGGCGGCGGGGGGCGACGCGGAATGAGGTGGGCGCGGGTAGATGGGTGGTTGACGCAGGGCGCTGCAGCCACCGGTATCGCGGGCGCGCGCCCGGCAATTGAAGGCAAATTATCAATTCGATTGCTTACAATTAGCGCGACGGCCGGGGGCCTGCGCCGCCCGCGCCGCCTCCGATGACCCGAGCGCACGACGTGGACGGCCGACGCACGGCGCGGCGATTGCTACGTGCGGCCGCCCATGGAAGCCTCGTTTGCGTGATATCCGACCGTGAGTACTCATGGCATAGAACAGGTACTACAAAGAAAAGAAAGCTACCCTCAATACGTGCGCCGATATGATGCGCGAGGTCGCCATATTGAAAGTGTGTAAGCAGCTGTACGACCAATATTTGCTGTGTGATGAACGGTGGTGAAGGTGTCCTTTATTTCCGTTTTATTCGTTGTATTTGGTGTTCGTATAAATAGAAAAACATACTTGACTCGAGGGGATATTTCTTAGTATAGGCAAATGTTAATATCGCATATAGGTAAATATTAATAACAAATAGAGATAAAGGTAACGAATTATAAATACATAACTAGTAGTGCTACAGAATGGCACAGATTCTCTCGTATTCGTTTTCTATTTTTTTTGATCTGGTCTAGCTTATCGGAATTGCCACATACTCTAGTCAAGGTACAATTCCTCCTAAAGTACATTCTTTTGAAATTTTCTCAATTCTTCGGTTTCTAATAGTAGAATCGAAATATTTCTTTAAGAATATTAAACCTCGAGTAAGACGCAAGAGTAAAACCTTTCTAAATGACAACTTTCATTAAAAAAATTGGAGCCGTTTTTAAAAATTAAGTATTACTAAAAATGCGAAACTAAAGCTCTTTTTCACAGAAAATGTTTGATTTTTCAGAAAACTTTATTTGAAGTCATTTAATACACTTCAACTCACAAATGCAATAGTGATTATAAATCGCTGGAAATGTGCGTATTAACGACCTGAGAGAGATTTCCAAGAAATTACATTTGTGTAATTTTTGATAAATCTGAATAATACACCAAACTGAATTTTATGTCATAATACACAGTGCAATTACCGCTACCCGAGAGAAAAGTTAGAAGAAAAAATTTGTAGCCTTTTTGAGAAAATGGCGTTTAAGCTGACTCTTGTGGTTCGTTTGCACAGTTTCAAGATGGCGGTCCACACTGTGTGGGGGCTCACTGAAGATCAAAGGAGCCGCCCTCTAGTTTTCTTTCTGTGTAGTATCTATTCTGCGTCTATGGGGCAGAGACAGGGTTTCAGTTCCTCCGAGATGGCTTCCATAAATTCAGATGAGATCTCAGCGGACAGATGTCGGAAAGTTTCTTGTAACAAACACAACAATTACGTACTGGAAAAAGTGGCATACATCAGAATTTGTACCCTTTCCTCTGTGGAGGAAAATTTTAAAACAAATTAATTGTTTATTTTATTAATTAGTATACTAAGTTTATTATTAACAGATTTGTTGTAATTTTTGTTATATTTGTTCATTATTATTAACACGGTATTTATCAATATATAATTATTGATTTTAATAGTTTGTGAAAGAATTTAAGAGCTATTTTACTTATTAGATTCATTTCTTCTTGGATATTACTTTTGATAATTTATATTTTTATCACCCAAATACTTTTATTTAATAAATGATTAATTCCAACACGACAGGTACACAAATAGGAAAATAATTTAGTAAGCTTTGTGAAATTCTTGTGATTTTTACTTAATCCATGGAAGAAAAAAGTTACAATGAGAGAAAGAAAAAGTAAATAGTTGAATAATTGAAAAATATATACTTTCTGAAATTAGTTTATACATTGCATGATATTCTGTGGTTTCTGTGTCTTGGCGAAAATTGAATGCTGTGAAATGGCAGTATTGTATTGTTGAAAATAAATTAAAATTTACAAAATAAGTTAATTAATATATTAAATTATATAGTTAGTAGAACAGCAAATCAATGTTAATCAAAAGCAATGTAATGAAAAAGGCAATTAATAATTCAGTATCATATTATAAATAACGGACCCGTGCATTGTCAAGTGAAGGTTCTCCGGGACCCACATCTTATATTTTGATTTAATTACTTTTTGACAATTTTCATTAATTAATAATTTGATATAGCTCATGTGCAATCACGGAAACAAAAACATTATTCAATTTATTGCTCTGTAAATGAAAGAAATATCGGCTCCCTCATTAATATTTGTATTTAATCACACACTTGGTAACATTTTGTGTTAAATAAAAATCAATGTATCTTTATAATATAGTAATGTATGATAATATATTATAATTAAAATTAAACTGTTAACCTTTTTTTAAAATAAATCCTGAATGTAAAGTTTTTGAGTGAATAGTATAAATTTCTTTATCCAAAACCAAAGCGGCTGTAATCATTCAAATTAAAACAAATGAGTGTGATAAATTTAACATATTGTAGTCAAAAAGCACAAAATAAATAATATCAATACTTTTCAGCTTCCTAAAAAAATTGAAACCTATAAAAATCAACCAACTATCAGTGGTGCTTTGAACCTTGCCAATGCTAAAATTATGATAGTTATTGAAGTTCATAACTTTTAAAAACCTTCTCTATGTATAATACTCTCAAGAAATATAACAGTTTTGTACGATTTATAACTCGCTATTCACATTATAATTCGTCAGGTACGTTTCTAAAGCAATTTAATCTACAAACTGAGATCGGCTGAGTTTAGTTCAGAGCCAGAATTGATGATGTTTCTACAACAGCTCTGACGTGAAGGTCCTAGGGTTCCACTCTCGACACTGGGAATTTTCGACATTAGCTACGTAGCTATGTCGAAATCAGCCGTTATGTAGAGGTGAAATGTAGCGACCAGTTGCTCTGATCGGTAGTTTTCAGAGTTATTTTCGATCAATACCAGGCAAATACGGGAGCAGTCCCCTAACAAAAAGGTGGCGATCTGTGCACGATTGTTACTTTCTCTTCCTTGTCCTGTCCTCATCCCTTACCAACACACACTTACCCTCACCAACACATACTACACCCTCTCACTTGTCGGGAGACGACAGATCGTCTTGTCTAGGGGTGCCCCATGGGGGGAGATACCTAAAGGAGAAACTTCCGCAATCCAATGTGTACATCGGCGCCGGATCTCCCCATCCAGCGAGGGAGAAACATCGACGTCTCCTGACATAGAAAAAATTGGTATACTAAAGCGTGTAATGACTACAGCAGTTGACATGCCAGGAAACATCAATTAAGCAATCAATGTACAAAAGTGAGACCTCACTCAGTCCCCAGATCAGTAACGAGCAGAATCATGCAAATGTATGCCGAAGTAAAATTGACTATTTAGTATTTCGTATAATTTAATTACACGCTTCCTGTTTGTTAATAACCCCCTGGAAATTCTAGAACGATCACCCACGCAAAGGGTTGTTGCTGCCTGATGTTTAAGTTCAGTTCATGGAGAATTCAATTCAGTTCAGGGTGTGGACTTTGGTAGTTTGATTTCTGTATGAATCCGTCAAATGCCTACCAATTAGTTGCAAACTGAGCAATGTTCACTCGAGTTCATCTTCCATTTAGTATTTGAGAATATTATGCGTAATACAACTTCACTATGGCAAGTGATGACAATCCATAACTCGTTCCGGTTTAATCCTGAGAGCCTTTCATGGACATACTTGAAACCGGTACGCCACACGCGCAACGAAGTTTCTTTTCCTTCTTGTTTCGAATTTCCAATCTGAGCTGCCCTCGAATTTGGCTCGTTGACAAACATCGCGCGCCACTGCAGCAATTCGCTCACACCCTGCGAGGGAGCCCTTCAGAAGGGCTTCGCAATCTCGCGCAGAAGCCCTTTGCGCAGCCCCTAGTTCCGCCGATGGCAACGCCCCTGACCTCGAGTCGGCCCGCGGCGTGGCGCTGCGTGGCAGCGCGGTGGGGCTTCTATTATTCAGGCAACCAATCCTGTTCCGGAGACCGTTCCATTTTTCTACACGCCTAAAAAATTAACGCGATAGCGCTTCTTTTATTCACATTCACCGGCGCAACTGTCAATCTCGACGCGCTCGGTTCACCGCGCCCAAGGCTTATCCGGAGACAATGCTGCGCGGCCCTGGACATCAGCGCAACATACCGGCAGCCGCGTCACAGAATAGATACTACACAGAAAGGAAAGTAGAGGGCGGCTCCTTTGATCTTCAGTGAGCCAACGTGCAGTGCAAACCGCCATCTTGAAACTCTGCAAAGGGTCCACCTCAAACGCCTTTTTATCAAAAACGGCTCCAAATTTTTCCTTCTAACTTTTCCAACGGGTAGTTACAATTGCACTGTGTATTATGACTTTAATTCATTTTGGTGTATTATTTTGTTGTTTTTTCAAAAATTACACATATATAATGTTTTTAAAATCTCTTTCACGCCGTTAATATACACATTTCCAGTGATTTGTAAACACTATTGCATTTGAGAGTTAAAGTAATTTAAAAGACTTTCAATCATGGTTTCCGAAGGATCAACAAAACTTCTGCGAAAAATAGCTTTAATTTTGCATTTTTAGTAACGCTTAAACGATATTTTCTTAAAAACGGCTCCAAAGTTTTTAATGAAAATTGTCATTTACGATGAGGTTTTACTCTTCTTTACTATTTCTAAAGTAATATTGCAGTTCTACTATTAGGAACCGAAGAACTGAGAAAACTTCAAAAGAATGTACTTTATGATGAATGTACTTTGGCTAGAGTATGTGGCAAGTCCGATAAACTAGCCCAGACCAAAGAAAATAGAAAATTAATACGAGAAAGTCTATGCCATTCCATATCACTACTAGTTATGTATTTATAATTCTTTACCTTTTTATTTCTATTTTGTTATAAATATTTGCCTATATGCAATATTAACATTTGCCTATACTAAGCAAATGTCCCCTCGAGTTACGGATGTGTTTGCTAGTTATACAAACACCAAATACTACAAATAAAACGGAAATAATAGGCACCTTCACCACCGTTCATCACACAAAAAATGGTGGGTCGTACAGCTGTTTACACACTTTCAATATAGCGACCATGCACATCATATCAGCGCACGGATTAAGGGTAGCATTCCTTCCTGTGTAGTACCTATTCTGTGACCGCGTGTCGCATGAATTATCTGCTGTATCTGCGTGTTTCTGCGCTACGAACGTCTTGTGAACGCCTCAATTATAATCGTTATTAATGATAGATAATTGTGTAGGCACGAGGAAACTATAGAGCTATTATGATAGGGTTAAAATAAATAGATCTCTGCGTTAAGGTTTCGATAATAATAAAGGATATATTGTACATCGACTAAGTTCTAAATACATTCAACGGAAAAATTTTATTGCGCCCAGTTAAATTCATTTAAAATATTCTTTTCGAAATATTTATGCAAACAAAACTTTAAAAAATGGCTGTAACAAGGTACATTAAAGAAAGGTATTTCTGAATCAAAATATTTAACATAATACTTCCTGACAATAATAAATCTTAAAATACAAGAGAAAGACATCCATCCTTCCTCTACATCTTTTTTCTTTTATAATGTAAACGCCAATATGTTTTTCACGTATTTTCTCACGATATTTGTAACTACCATGTGGTATTGTTCTCTATTATTTTCCGTGATGACAATACATAAGCCATAATATGAATGTACGATTTGTTGAATATTATATATTATATATATATATATATATATATATATATATATATATATAATATATATATAATATATATATAATATATAATATATAATATATATATATATATAATATTATTGAATATAACAAAATTTTAACTGAAATGGAGCATTCGTGGAATTGAGGGTGGAGATATCGAAACAGTCCGTGATATCTTACTGTTATCTCGCTTTGTCCACCACGAATTTCACGTGTTTGGACTGGAATTTGAGTTCGAGCCCTAGAAGTGAAAAAACAAGCTCGTTGGCCGCTCTCTGAGTGGTCCTAGATGGAAAAAGCCTTTTAGTATTTTCAAAGTATAAAATATACATTTCCAAGAGCTTGTTTTCCGGTATTTATCTCTGCACGATCCCCCGGAGGGATCAAAGTAGTGCAAAACAACTTTCTGGTACGAGGGAAAATCTCCTGAAAGACGAAAAAGCTGACCTCAAGAGACGAATAGTTTATGACATTAATTCTGCTGTACACTAATTAATAATGTCGGGCGCTGTCGTAGTTTTCGTAGTTCTAGGGACTTTTTCATGTTCTCTCCGTAACTTTACATGACGCACAGCACCAGAAATAACGCTATGGTAACTCTTTCGCGAACCTGGACGTACGCCTCTGTACTCTAAATGTATGAATCTCTTCAAATATTAATTAATGCTTATTTAAAATTACACCTATTTGAAAGATTGTTTTAGAGAATTAATACATAAGGGTCAATACATAAATACCTAGTTTATATATAAATAACCGTACCCTCTGTTGAGTTTGTCTTACCATTAACAGCCCTTTGTTTAGAAATCTTGCTGGGTTTATAGTTAAAACATTCAAATTTTCGATACGTCATAATTCATAAATATAATACTTCCCAACTAATATTTAGATACTTGATGAAAACAAGTATTTCTGTTTTTATTGTAATTTCTGAGGCATTTACGAGTTTATTTTATTTAAAAGAATTCACTTACATGAACTCATCTCTACGTGACTTAGAACTTTCATTCAGCATGTATTTGACTATTTTCTTTTCCTATTACGTCCCATATTATGCCGTTACCTTTCCGAACAGCCTGCGTTTTTCGCCTTCAGCGTGCCCCGCTTTTTTGTCTGGATTGCCACCGACTGATGGTCGAGTAATTAAAACTAGAGCGTCCCTTTGCTCGTGGTCGCGCGGAGTTCCGCTTTGTGTCCCTGTGATATATTAGCGAGTGCAATTTTAATTAATTAGTGTTTTAATGTAAGCCGTTTAAACTTTTGGGGCATAAATCAACACTGATTGCATAATGGGAATATCATCTTCTTTACACTGGTTTTAGGACTTGGGAATATAATTCATTACAGCAACTGAAATAGATAATAAAAAGTTAGGAATGTTCTTTTGGATATTCTTCTTACCGGCTTAGTCTATACTTAGAGAGAATACTTTATTTTCGTAAAACTAGTGACTGTGGGATATTAAAGCAACGTTACAGAATCTTTGAATAAAGAATCTGTGTCGTTACTGTAATTCGCTTTTCTATGTTCATAAGAATGCTTTACTCATTAAACTAAAATATTAAGTTCACCAAATTGCAAACCTGCTAGACGACTTTTTTAATTTTCGAAAATTATTAAACGTGTTAAAATATCAACCCTTCTCGCAATGACTGCTGTTTCTATAATCTGGCCAACACTGGCCAACGACATTTCAGTTTTTTTGTTACGTAATAAATCAATTCGATTCTTTGTGATTTTATTGTGATGATTTCAAATCTCTTTACAGAACTTTTGACACGCCTATTTTTTAGTTATAATTTGATAAACATTTCTGGCAAGTACGCAGTATATCTTGTCTGGAAATATTTTTCATTGCCTACAACGTATGTGGATTATATTTTAGACTCTACGTACTTTTGAGAATCATAATTCCTGAGTGTCCAACAGTAGTCGGAAAACTTATGAGACTATTTTCCCTGAGAGCGTGTTTTCATTTCAACTAAGTTCCTGTAGAAACACTCATTGTTCGTCGCTACCAATGTCGAGGATTTTCAGGGTCGAAATTAAGATGTAGTTCATGTGGATTTTCAAAGACATTTCATCCCGTGATTTTAGTTCTCAAACATTGTAATGCGAGTCCTTCATTAAAGAATCAACATTATAATAGAAATCTAGGTCATCCTGTTTAGAAAACGCATGCCCAAATGTATTTTAGTGTTGAAGAACTTTTCGTGATGCCTTTCTATTTTGTTGCTGATACTCGCATTGAAACAGGTCGCGAACCAAAATCATTTAGATCCGTCTATGTTATCAAGTCAGTTTCTTCTGTAGCAACTCCTTCAACAAAATATGGGTCAACAATATCATGAAAGTTTTCAAAATCTTTAGTCACATGGTAACTGGTGGAGGTAATAGGTGAGGTCTAGTCCTTTGACATCGGGCGATTTGCTGACTCCAAAGGCGGATTTTTAACAGTATCCTTGGATTTTGAATTTATTCCAGATACATTTTCAAGCAGAAATGGTAGGATGTTATATGTTTCTTAGGTTTTCCTAATATCGAAGGAACTGCAAAAGGAATGGAATGTGATCTATTTAACCAGACATTAGTGTCATACATTCGGTTTAAGATATTTCCTGGCCTCAACACTTAATCTGATCTAATTTTATATTGCGAAGTAATTAGAGTCCGTATTTGATCTGATCTGATCAAATATGATCTAATAAATTGAAAAAATAACATACTTAAGATCTTCTAAGTTGAGAAATCGAATTTCGGCTTTTCAAGAAAAAAATCATCAGAAATGAAACAGAAATAATTTTTATCAATTACACATTTTCAAGATGTTGCTCCCAGTACTACAATGCACTGAACTACAGTTCAATTTACAACTGAAGGGTGCACAAATTAATAATAATAATAATAATAATAATAATAATAATAATAACAGAAAGCTTCTACTTTACTCCCAAACCTACCATAGATATGAGGTTATTTGTTGAGTTCTCCAATTTCATAGAAGACAATCCCCTTAACAAAGTCAACAATTGTAAGTTCGTTGAAGTATTTTAATACTTCTAATATCTTTCTTGTAATCAGCACTTCGCTAATACAATTCATGAAAACTGTCCTTTAAGTATGACAATAAATGGCAGATAAAGGAACATTTCAGATTTCCTGTTTTAGATTTAACAGATAAAAATTAATAAGAGCCAGGGAAAAGTGTAAATTAAACAAAATCACTGTTGATTAGAGTAATCAAAGATATGAGTTCTTTAGGTAAAATGATGAAACATACTGTTGCAAAGTGGGACTCATACTCAGAAACAGATAATTGAAATATATTATTTAATTTACAAGCAAGCAAAATACAAACCAACCGACAAAGAAAAACAACGATAAGGCTTCTGATAATACTATAAATAACCAAAGAAATTAAAGAATATCATCAATGGATTAAATCACAAAAAAACTTAATTAAAAGTATAGATTGGATTAATAAGAGTTCTAATAGAAACCAGCAGACATTTCTCAATAATACAATTTACTGAGCCAGAAAATATGCGGCAACAAATCCAATAGTAGAATTATTCTGTTATTAATTCATTATTTCACAATATAAGCCTCTCGAGTTTCATATACCCTGCTGAAATGGTTGGGAAACTCCTCTAATTTCTCTTTACATTTAAGGAAAGACGAATGACATGTAATTTCTGGGTCGAAGCTGTAATTGTACCCCAGAGTTCCTCGTGATTACCCATTATAAATCTCTGAAAATCAGGAGACGTATCTACGATTGTCCTGCATGCGAGACTGCGACTCATCAAAATGCAGTAACTCATTCTGGTGCTGTAGTATATCGCGTCTTGATAATCTTGCTTCCGCTTTCTGCATGCAAAACACGCACGCGTTGTCGACGACCCCAGAGCCCTCCATTTCGAAAGATTTTCATTACGTCATCAGCATTCCATTGCTTGCCCAAATCACTGCCTTTTGGTTCTCATCCTAAAGTTTTAATTGCACCGTTACACAATGATTGAGTTTGTAATTCACTCTAAAATTGCAGAGGAATGGTAAGAAATATTAATTTATACCCCAAAAAATTTCAAATTCCAGAAAAATACAGATGAACTTTCAAAGTTTGGATTTTGAAGATCGGAGAGATATTTACGGATTTTTGTGTAGTATAAACTGATGTACCGCAGGGAACAAACTGTTAAATGGCGCTAGAGTGTGACAGATTTCTCATATTATGTTTATGTGCCTCAGGTGTGCCTTCATAAACTGGGGGTGTCAAAAATATGCATAAGCAAAAATTTCATGCATTTAATAAATACAATAATAATCTACCACTATGATTTTCCTCAAATTTGATTTTCACGCATTGTACCATTTACGGAGTAAGTACAAAACTTGAAAAAAAAAAGAAGGAAACGTTCTGTAAATAAACCTTTAAATGATATGTTGTACATGTTTTCGGACTTATGAGTTGTATATTTTGAAGGAATAAAGCAACGAATACTTAATAATATAGCATAAGTCAATTTTTATTATCGCTTATTAAATTTCGAAAACTACGAAAGTTGAACCTTTTTTTAAAGTTTCTCGAATTTCAAAACATACTAGACGTTCTAAAATGAAGGTAGAAATGCCTTTCCTAATGCAATTTATTTCCTAATATTACATCTTAAAATCATTTTATGCATTATTTGTTTCTAAATGATAGTAGGATTCGAACAATTATAAGACTGAGGCATTTTTCTGAGGAGGTGGAACCGTTCGAACTTGGGAAATGCATTTACAGTGTCAAACCAGAGTAGTACTGAATCTAGTCTACTGAGTCTAGTTGGCCTGAGATTCACTAAGTTTCAGGTCGATAGGATATCACTGATTGATTGATTAATTAATATTTCCAAGCACGCCAACTGGTAAGATCATTTGTCTCATTAGTGAAGTGAATATTATTCGCCCAAGAGGTAGCGATGTTCCTCGCCACTGGATGGTGAGATCTGACGCCGACATACACGTAGGCAAGCGGGGAATTACTTCCTTCATGTAGCTTCTCCAGGCGTTGAAGCTTGTAACGCTTGTAAATGTAAGATGTAGGAAAGCCCATGGCCCATTTGTAATGGTACTTCTCCGGCTTTCGCAAGGTACTGATCGAAAAAAACAACAAAAAAGTACCTATCAGAGCAACCTATCGCTAGAATTGTCCTCCAGACAGTGGCTTAATTCGACTTAGCCATGTAGGTAGTGTCGAAAATTCGTCATCGTCGGGTCTCAAACCCTAGGACCTTGTAGTCAGAGTTACAGGAGACGCAGTAGTAATGGCTCTGAGGTGAATTTTACCGCTCTGTCGGCAGTATAACAATAAGACCTGCCTCATCAAACCTTAAGTTCAGAAGAAAATTACAATTAAAAAAACGATTGTTTTTCGTTTTTCCTACGATCATGTTCTTTTTTTTTTTAGTTTTGTAGAGAATGTTTCTATCTTTACACATTGTTCAGGTCGAAACATTGTTAGGACCGAAAACTCAAATCCGCCTAACTTGACATTCGGAAAGGGAATTATATTTTATTTTTTGAGTCAAATAAATTATTGAGTCAATTATTTTGCATCAAATAATTGTTGAAATAAGATAAAGATGCTTCGCAATTATATAATTGCAACCATTTGCATGAAGAGAATTGGCCCCGTTGCCATTCTCTCAACCGCCTCCGCTGACGTCTCTGCCACCTGCGTAGACTTCGGCACCACAGTACGTACTGGCGTGTCCGAATTCACCGCCCCTCCCACTCCCCACGCCGCCACCCTTCCTCCCACCCTCCTCGCCGCCTTTGTAACCTATACCCGACCGCCGTCTATGCCTCTTATCTCGCTGCTTCCGCGTCCACCACCTCCGATTCGAACCGCATCCAGTTCGGTCTCCTCCTCCATTCGCGTCACCGCCGCCTCCGTCGTTGTGCCTTCTAGGCCTCTTGCTCCCATAGCTGCTCACGCACACATCATCGCCGTTTTCACACACACAGTGCTCCAACTCCTGCTTCCCCCGCGCGTGCCTTCACCAGCTCCTCCGCTGCGCCGCCGTCGCTTGTCTGTACCTCGGCCCCTCCCCACCGCAGCCGCCGTGCCACCTGTCGGCGGTCCGTCCCGTCTTCGCGCGCCGGGCGGCCAGCAGCAGGCGGCTGCCCGCGTAGCCGACGGCGTCCGTCAAATGAGCCCCTTTGTCAGTGGCAGGAGGAGCGGCTGAGCCCTGCGTCCGCCGCCTCCTCCCCCCACTGCCCCCTCCCCGCCCCCGCCCGTCCCTCCTCCGACCCTTTCCCTCCCCAGATCCCGCCCTTCCCCGCCCCATCAACCCTGCCCCTCACTGCCCGCCCCGCTTCGCCACCCCTCGCCCCATCCCGCCCCGCCCATCCAATCCCCGTCCGGCCTCTGTCCCAGCCCGGCGCCCGACCCAGCCCGTGGCTCATGGGCCGAGGCACGGCTCAGCCGAGAGACGGGCGATGCAACGTCGGCGGTGGCGGTGACGTCAGCGACGGGGCGAAGCACCCGAGAACACCGACGACAAGGCGAAGGAAGTGTCGACAGCCTGATGGTTAAGCAGAGGCTCTGCAGAGACCGACATTGGAGTGGGCTTACTGAAGTAGTTGGCGTTGCCAAGTTATTAGGCGTTCCATTGACGACAAATTATATAAGCTTTAGGGACAGGTTTTTACACTGAAGAACTAAATATTTTCATCAAATCATTTCATTCAATATTGGACCAAACAAATTTAAATTGAGAACTGACCCAATGAACTTCAAAATAAGCACTATCAAATTGAAGCTAAACAAAATCAAATCGGGAACAAACGCAATCGAATCGAGACTTGCCACCTTCATATTCATGCCAATCAATAACAAAATGAGATAAATCAGGGATTTAATTGACAACTGAAAAAACGAGGTTAGTGGTCGAAGTTATATTTCTTCTGGTGGTTAATATGAATAAGAAGAAAAAGGAAGCAGACACGATGTATTTATTTATAATGGAGATTGAGGGGGTTTGGTAAATTCACTCGATGCAAAGAAGTTAATTGCAAACAGATGGATGAAGAATTAAGATAAAAACAAGCCACGTGGTGAAAGATTGATTGATTGATAGTGATTACGGGCGCGTCAACTACAATGGTTATTATTCCCGTACGTGTAGTGCGTGTTTTTGCAGCTCAGAGGGTGGTGGTGGTCTTTCTCTGCTGTATGGCGAGATCCGTGGTGGAGAAAGGAGAATGAAAATTACAGAACATAATGAAATGATTTATTACAAAGAAGAAAATCCCAGGTCAATGTTGATTCGTTAGTACAACAGAGGTGTATAAATACGTTATGAGCTTCAATTGGGAAATTGAAAATGACTAACGCCTTCGGCCTAAATAAACGAACTCTAAACCACGAAGATCACCAATGTAATGTGGTCCAATATTTAATTACATTATCAAAAGATTGGTCTTTACATTAATTTGAAAGTGCCACCCTTAAATATGTCATTATCAGGATTGGATAGCCGGCTTTGCCACCTCTTATCTGACTCACGCAAAAGGAAATTGCACGGAGAGTAGCAACGTAACTAATATAGTTTTCCTATTTCCATTTTCCTATTTCCAACTCAGTTAACGTCTTTTGGGGGAGCGAGGGTGGAAACAACCGGAACAGTTCGGCTACGAATGGAGGTGGCATCGCTACGAACTTTCGTGGTATTGATTAGTGTCTGCGACAGTGTGAGAGATGAGCTAGCATGGCGACGATGGAGGTGCTGGGAAGGAATGACCTATATTACGATGTATTATCCCCGCACGTTTTCTTGAGCCCTCATTTCCCTAGATGTGACAGGAGTGGGAGGTTGGTCATTTTGTCGACATACTATTATATGAAATTTGTGGCTCTTTTTTTTGATACAAAATAGTTTCTATTTCATGGGGGCGATTGGATTTTCTGGTTATTAGATTTTTTTATCAAAGATTGTTGCTCTTATTTGTTATGAATTCAAGGAATGTTAGTAAAGGAGTGGGAGAAGGTATTCCAGAGCTCAAGAAAACGTGCGCGTATAAACCATTAAGGAAATAGTGTGTTTCTTAAATGTTTCCGAGGAAATAGTATATCCTTTGCAACTATCCTTTATCTTTATCTTCGCCTTCATCAAATAAGAAATTCAGGGAAAGGTGTCACTAGGCTGTTGCTCTCGGCGGCTGAGAGTCGCTTCAAACAGCGACTAAATAATACGAACCGAAGTCCATGGGTTGGTATTTCCTGAGTACTAACACTGGGCGCACCAAGAAAGGAGATTAGTGCATGTTATAACTCGAGAGTTGGCAATGTTCTTCCTCTGTTGAATTGCCAATGGATTGATTGATTGATTGGTGTTGTTCAAATGTGAAGGTCATTAGTCCATTATGTGTAGTACATATTTCTTTATCGTGGGAGGTGGTGGTGAGTATCCCCCACTGGGTGGAGAGATCCGCCGCCGACCTACCCGTCGCGACGGCTTGTGAGGGTTTCCCCAATCAGGTATCTCCCACCAGTGGGGCACCGCCCCAGCCAGGTTAGCTCTAAATTCCTAACTCGTCTCCCGACAGGTGAAGTAGGGTAGTGCATGTAAGTGTGTGTGTGTGTGTGTAAGTAAGGGGTGAGGATAGAACGAGGAAGAGGAAGGAAAGATAGTGCGCGGTCCGTAGACAGTTTTGTTAGGGTTCTGCTCCAACATTCGCCTGGTGTTGATGGAAGAAACCACGGAAAACTACCGATCCGACCAGTTGGTCGCTAGAATTCTGCCATGAACAGCGGCTGATTTTGACCTAGCTATTTAGCTTTGACGAAAATCCTATCACCGTCAGGACTCGAACACTAGAACCTTCCGGTCAGAGGCACTGCAGTGCGTTGTAAGATCCATCGCCATCCTACACGTCGACTTCCGCGTATTTTTCTTCTCTCATGACTAGTCTCCCGATCTGAGAGGTGATGTGGTGCATTCAAGCGTAAGTGCGTGTGCATTAGAGAACACGGATGAATAAGGACAGATCACGGACGGTCCTTGACCCGTTTGTTGAGGTACTGTTCTGTTATTTACCTAATGTTCTTCGAAGAAACCATAGAAAATACCCCTCAATCAGCCGGCCAATATCTACGTCCCATGCCAATGGATGTTCATTATGTAGTTGTAACGTCATTGATTAACATACTACTCAGCTGAGCATTATCGCAACCTTAATCATTAGTTATTTACCCCACATGATCACATAGGCTCATAAAAGAGTTCTAAACGCGTCGTATTGTGTAAATGAAAGTCATCGTCAAATGTTTGTTTATTTAACACCTAATATAACTTGTTTAGTATCTTTCTGCAAATATTTACCTTCTCCAAGGATGATTTACTTTAGATTTTAAGTATAAGTTGTACATCAAGATCTGATGTAAAATGTGCTAATTATCTGATGATCAGCAGATAGTATGTAATGCGTTTTTAATGATGCATGATTCTGCTAAATGATACTGCTGAAATAATGATCAAGTTGAAATCAATCAATAAGATTTTATTCGGTACATTTCAAATACAAGTCAAAAGTATGCTTAAATTAGTCCATTGTTTACTTTAAGATGTGTATTGTTACCGTTACCCCAGCACCGAACAACACCCCGTCTTGACCGAAGGACGGAGGCGAGCGATTCGTGTGAAACTGATGCGACGTCTACAGCGGATACCTGGAAGACGTGTGGGGGTGAGAGGGGAATTGAACGACCGGAGACAAACGACAGTATGGCAGTATCGCTCGGAGACCAATCGTCCAATAAACAGAGAACAGTCGACAGTGAGCATTGGCGAGAAACGGGGCATGGACATTTCTAGCGAAGCGAAAGCAGTGGCGGTGGCTGAGAGCTGGCCGCTGGAAGCGAGGACAAACCTCCGCTCCGGAGCGGGACTGCCACCGTCGATGCCGCAGGCCGTGACACGTGGGAGTTGGGGAGGGGTGACGGGGAATGGAGAAGCAACTCGCCACTCGCTCGAGGTAAAGCGCGGGTGGGGCGTCTCGGACGCAAGACCATGCGACGACGCTGACGGGGAAATTCGCAGAGGAGACGCTTCACATTCATGACTGCACTTGCATCTCTCTAGTTGCCGCAACACCCTCTTGGGTAGGTGAATGCCTGATGATATCAGTCCATCACTTACAAATTCTCCATGTTTATTTAGATGCTTGTACCGAAAATGTTGATTTTTAAGCTCGTGCATGATGTTATTGACATTGAGACAAGGAAAAGTATCGATATTCCTAGAATTCCCTCATTTTTATTTCTTCATTAAGGAGCGTGAGAGAGTTCGGATATTTTGCAGGGGGTGGGGTGAACCAAACTACCTCTTTGTCGAGAATTGACTTGGATTGTCTCTCCCTACACGAGAACAGAGACCGCCTTTAAGCAATTAATTGTTTTGGCCTACCTCAATGTATTCAGATGTGTACAATTCAGTTGGCACTTAGCCATTACTAGTGTGAAGTAGATAATATTTTACCGGACACTCTCTTTCATTTTACCTACCGTAAACATGTTTAATACCTAACAAATCACAATCCATTAATCCCTAACCGGAGTCTCGCTAACTCGAATCTTACTGGATCATCGCTGACCCGGAACTTGCTAACTTGAACCACAGCCACTAGAACTTAACTCGAACCACTTGTCTGGCTTAGTGCATGGATGAAGAGAAAGTGGACTGTATAATGAAGTGAAATTACACACACTAGCCAGAGTCCTAAGATAGCTCAGTGGAGTCATTTGAATGGGATGTGGATTGCGGAATCCTTCGTACAATATTCACACGCACAAATATTATTAGAGCAAATTAATATTCATTCACATCAAGTGCAACAGCTAGAGAAACACATACACTTTACATAAATAATGATTCCTGAAAAACTTTTAAATTGTAAATAATGAGTAAGCTTGTAAATAATGAATCCTTGTAAACTTGGCGTGTACTTGTGTTCTTGACAATTACCGCAATATTAAAAGACACTTTAAAATAACATGCTCAGTAGTACTAATGTCAAAACTGCATAAGACAAAACTTCAATTTGCACAATGGGAATGAAAACTTGCTGGGGCACAAAGGGAATGCTGATAAGAAAATTGTAAAATTTAACAGAATGTGTGGAACTATTAGGACACTGAAAAGTAAAGTCAGGAATGATACACTCATGAAATTTTATAAAACCTTAGCAGTTCCTTGTGGGCTATATGGATGTGAAATTTGGACTATGGCCACAAAAATTAGAAGTAGAATTCAGACTGCTGAAATGAAGTTTTTAAGAGGTTGTATTGGTGTCACAAGGAAAGACAGGATTCGTAATGAAGAGATACGCAACTACCTAGGAATTTATAATTTAAATGAAAAAAATTGACGAATATAGGAAAGCATGGAGAGACCACATAGACAGAATGGAAAACACGCGAATGCCAAAACAGATTCTGAAATACAAGCCAAGAGGAAAAAGGAACATAGGAAGACCGAAGAGAAGATGGATGGACCAATAATGAGACGCAACGGAACGAAAGTTCTAATGCTTGAAGAAGAAGAAGAAGAAGAAGAAGAAGAAGAAGAAGAAGAAGAAGAAGAAGAAGAAGAAGAAGGAATGAAAACTTTTAAGTGGCACACAGAACGCGTACGCACGCAACGGAGACACATCAGAATCTGATCTTAGTTTTGGCTGTGATGCGAATGCATTAGACAAATTAAGTATGTGAAAGCAAATTGTCCAATCGAAATGGGATTGAAACATTTGAATGGAATAAATGTTGGTGAAACAATTTAAATGTATTCCACTAGAAATTATTAAGTAGTGTTTTATTCTATCAACGTTCTACAAAACGTTTGCAATATTTATGTCAGATAATAGTAAAGTTCAGTGTTTGTGAGGATTCCGTTTGCTGAGTTTTATAAGAAAGTGTTAGATGAAAACTATTATTAAACATCGTGTTAGAACTTATATTATAAAAAATAACCAATTATTTTTTAAAGTTAACTTAAGTAATAATATTTACAAATTTTTCATATTTTCTGTGACCACAATGTGTAAATATTAAAAATGAAGTTATATTCTTCAAAACATGACCCAAACTTTGACACTTAATTTGTAAACCAGTAAACACCGATGAATGTGCACGTAAACGATAACCGGCTGTGTTCTATTAATTGATATCTGTTTAATATTTATTATTTAATTTTTTAATGTTAAACAAAAAAGTCTCAATCGACATTTTTAATAAGCATTCACAAAAATTCCGTTATTCAGATCGCGCATATCGCCTTTACAGAACATTACGTTCTAACATTATAATCATGCAGTGAGCCTCGTTCGCAATTTTCGCGGCGGCCGTTTCCCGTTCCATTCCGGCCGACAGGAAAGGGCTCCCCTGGACCGGAAAGCAACTTGTCCTCGTGCCGTTTCACGAAGCATTCTGCAGCAAGGGCTGATTGGTACACAGCGGCCTCGTTTGCCAATTGGAAGTGATGCTCGGAAACGCTACGCAATGCCGGAAGTCGAAACTCCATCCGGGCGCGTATGAAAATCAAAACTCCATTTGCTTCTCAGTGCGTTCTAACACCACACACACAGACGCACACACACACACAAACGATGAAAATTTTAAAACAGCTAACTGGCGAGTAATAATACATGTTTTTAATTAGGTATATTTACACTCAGCTAGCAAAGTTATGTTTTTAATTTGTAGTCATTTTTAGAATTATTTAAACGATCTAATGCAAAATCTATTTGGAAGTTCAAATGCAGTGTTTAATGATTGAACACTTGAAATAAAAATGGATGTAAGTGCCATGTATTACAATTTACGTTTATATCAGAATAATAATGAATGGATGAACGCCTATAGCATAAATAACAATGGAAGTTCAGACGCACGTTTTGATAGTACTATGGTATGATTATAAATGGCAGGAGTTCTATGTGCCAATAGCTTTAACGTATGCATAAACTCATTTTTCTCGAAAGTATGAAAATGGCACTGACATTCTTTTTTATTTCAAGCCTTCCATTTCCTTCAGAAATGTATGCACGTAAATAAAGTATAAATAAAATATAAATAAATGATTTGAAGTATTAGAGTTAGCTTTTTTCTTGTAGCTTTAATATTTGCACGTGAAAATTATTTTCGCTGAAAAACATCTATTCATCACCGTTTTTATGCATGTTTAAGAATGATAGTAATGAACTGTGAATGTCATATCTGCAGTGATTAAAATGGAAAATATACAGAAGGCCCTGAAATCTGAAATTTTCATAATGAATTCTATCAACATGATCAAGGACGTGTGTGGCGTAAATACTAGGGTTAATGCATATCACCAATGAGTCCCAGCATCGTGTTCCGATTAAAGTATGTGAAATTTGAGATAGGCATAGTAAGTTCTCGATTGTCTGCCTCTCATTCCACCATTTATTATTATCACTAACGTCTATTCTTTAGATCATCACTCGTGAACCTCTGAGACTTAGGGACCGTTAGCCCCTATAATTAAATATTTTTCTCTGCAGCAAATTTGTTTTGAATCAATATATTTAATATATTTTGTGCATAAATACAAAACAAATCTGATGCCATAAGTCGCTTGAAGTAAGTCGAACACGACCACATTCCGTAAAAATCATAATATTGGTGCAATAATTAATTTTGAATTGTTATTAATGTACTTTCACACATTGGGAATGTGCTTATAGTTTATGCATCGAATTCTGAAGTAATCAATGTCACTTGAAAACACGAAAATAGGTAGGCAATTAAAAGAGCATGAATCTATTGAAAACATTTTAAAATGTTGTTTGTAACGTTTGTGAACTTATTTTGCGTTCAAATAAACATTTTTCAGTTGAATTACAAACATCCTCAAACTCGATTACAGAGTGAAATGGCATTCATAGTCATTATACGCATGTTACACGAATCCGACTCTCTCAATTCATGGGTGAAGCATTATTTTCAATGCACTGCAGTACACACAGCGTGTAAAGCATGAAGTATCGTTTCGCAAAGCTATCCCTCGAGGCTGAGCATAAAATAGTAAATCATATAATACGAAGAAGTGAAAGAAAATGCATCCAAATAGAGCTACTCTCTGAATGTTTCTCTTAACAAAATTTGTCGATACCTATACTTAATTCTCGCTAATAAACTTGTAGTTTCCCGTCCTAGCCACCTTGTCTACAGTAAGTTGAGTGAAAGTGAAAATTAGTTTCGGTGTTGAGAAAGTTTTCCTTGGTGAATGAATAGTATGTGAGATGAAAATTTTTCCACTCTTTGAAAGAACGTGAATTAACATATTAAAATTGTGAATACGAATTTAACTCATAAATAATAGTTGAAAGTGTTTTGGAAGAAGAAAAGTGTGTGAGGAAATTGTAGAGTTAAAGAGGGCAAGTATGATATCAAACAACGAGAGAGTGCACCGCCCTAAAGGGAACAGCGTGCTCCAGGGGTACGAACGAAACGGGGAAGTCAGAGGAGGGCGCCACGGATACTGATCAAACGACCCTTAAAACAGGGACAGAGAGTGAGGGAGTGTGAAGTATTGCGACCTATGATGAGAGCATACCAACTCTCTATTGGAATGGTAGACACAACTAGACGATGTGGCTCAGAACATCAACTGATGTCACTGCAGTGCCTCTGACTGGGAGGTCCTCAGGTCCCGAAGGTGCTAGGACTTTCGATACTAGCTACATACCTAGGTCGAATTCAGCCGCTGCCTGGAGCATTCTAGCGTTCGGATGCTTGGAACGATAGTTTTCAGTCGCTTCTCCATACCGGGCGAATGCAGGAGCGTTATCCTTAATAAAAGTGCCACGGAACGCGCGGGATCTTTTCTTCCTCTTCCTACCCTATCCTGAGGATACTTACACTCATTTACATACCCTTACGTACACACTTATTTACACCCTTACTTACCCTTCTTTAGACTTATATGCTCTTCTCCACCATACATGTTGGGAGCTTAGAGCTTGTATATGGGGGTGTGCAAAAAGCACGATATATTATAACGGATATTGTAAATTCAAATGAATTAAATAATAAACTGTATGTTGTTACCCACATGAATCCAAATAATATTAGAATTTTAATTTGCAGATACCTACTAAATAGTTTGACCTTGGTTACGAAATGAGTTAAGATATTTAACCGAAACTATTTATCGTTCATTACTACTGCAATTCTGTGACAGTCTAAAGGTTGTTATTTGATACGCCCCAAGAGCTATAGATAAAGGATTTTTAAAGTAGCTGTTTAAGAAATATCTGTGTATAAAATTAATGTTTGTGTTTTTGCAAAACCACATTCCTATCTTGATGACAATTTAAAGTGCAAAAGATGTTATTGTGATTACGATTTCGAAAAAACTACCCCCACCAAGGGGGGTATTTCACAAACATCACGAACTGGATTTGTTTACAAAAAGAAATTCAGAGTAATCGACAGAGATATAAACCCTAATGCCCAGAGGTTGAGACCTCCCGCACTGACCGGTATACTATAGGTCGCCGCTTACGAAATATGGGAAGAAAAATAAGTCTGCTACATCTGCACGGGTGTTACGGTGGACAGACGTTATGCCGTTCGTTCCACTGTCATCATTGCTTTGGTGCACTGCTGTTTTGCCCGCAACATACTACACCGAGAAATGCGAAACGAAAAATGTGCAACGAGAAATGTAAAAGACCGAAACAAGAGAGATTAAACGATTTCCACACACGTAAAATAGTTTTTTTTTCGTTCAGATCGGTCTCAAGTTTCCTTGGGCACATTTCTACAGCTTCATTTGTCAATCGGTATTAAGCAGCTCGCTGCCGCGGGTAAACAAAAAATAGCTTTACAGAACTTAGTAAAGTTAAAAGAATGACCATTAAAAGATGTGATAACCAAACAGTCCCTTAAACGGAAATGAAGTCCTTTAAATAGAACTTGTGTTGCTAATTATCCATTCTTGTCGGAACCTGTATATAACAAACAATATAAAAATAAAAAAGTTGACGAAATAAATTGACAAGGGTATTTTAAAAAGTGAATTAATTCATTTTTTTATAATTAATGTTTTTTTATTTATGAACGAATTTTTAGTTGTGAATTTATTATGAATTAATTCATCATTAACCATTTATAATTAAAATAGAAATAAGAATAAGAGATATCGGAGCTCAAAAAAATTGCACAGATTGTAATGCTACCCCATACATCAAATACAGTTTTTAACTGTTTATTTATGTTAAATTATTGAATAACGATTCAAATTCAATACAATAATATATTTCTCTTCAGGCAATTTGAACTTGTTATACAGAAGTTTTACTGTCATAGTGACAAAACAAGGATTTCATGGGTAAAAACACGAGCGTTACACACGAGCATTCAATAAAAGAAATGGGACTCGCAGCTGATCTCATTACAAACTCAGCAGTCATGAGCCTTGACTTGGAAGGGAGTTATTGTGGCTGATAAATGAATTTTTAATGGCCTATTTCTAGTGTGTGGACGAAGCCTCTACTACTTTCCATATCTCTCTTCGCTCATTTCTCGCAACGCATCTCTCAATGCAGTGTGTTGCCTGCCTAAGTGGCACATTTATTTCATTCCTGCTGTTATGCTCTAGTATTCTGTTGATAAGGCATTCGGCATGGATACGGTACTTGACTGTTAGGCGGCGACAGCTATTGTTTGGTTGCTGCGGAAACCAATAGCTTTGCTCACTGAGAAAGGCAGGGTCGATGGTTAGACCTCTGGTGAGATGACCATCGTAAAATCGAGTAAATGTGTTTCCATCTGATATAACGGTCGGCATAACTTTGCGGTCGTCGATGATGTAACGGTTAGCCTATCGGACTGCTATACCCAAGTTCGCGGGTTCAAATCCGTTCGATGTGGATTTTTAAGGGTGAAAAAGTCCTTCATACGCCTTCCGTCGGAGGAGAAGTAAAGTCGGGTGTCCCATGTTAGTAGATTTACTGCATGTAAAAGATAGTCAAGCCAAAATGATGCCTCTGAGCTAATTCAAATTGCCTGTTTCGTCGCCTAAGTAATACCTTCTTTCTCCTCTAGTTAGTGAAAGAAGCGTAGCGAAATTTGCCTGGTCAGACGGAAGAGCAGGCCTCATGGACTGAGTCTCGCCACGTAAAATAAAACCTCAATTTAATTCAATTACAACAGCCGTGAAACGCGCGCCTGTAGTAATTATTATGATGTACGGTTGGAATTCATAAACAAAGAACGCCCTAGTTATTATAAAATTAACAAACCATGCAAGTCACTACTCTATAATAAATGATCGAATTTAACATACTGCCTGTTTATGAATAGGATCATCAGAAAATTACTTTTCTAATTTTTGGGATTTGATGGAGCTCATCACAACAGTGGCTGGTGATGTACCTTAAGAAATATTTAGGGATTTTCAATTATTTTGACGAACCTTGAATGTGTCTTGAGGTTTCATGACATTTTGACTTGAGCAAGTATGAATATTGTAACAATCTTCAAGATATTGTCTCATTCGTAAGTATTTTATAATTTTTTGGAGCTGTTTATATTTTTTGGTTAATGAGATTCAATGGTTACTTCTTGTCAAGTTGTAACGAGAAAGGGTAAACTTCCATGTAGACGCCAACGTGCACTATAATAAGAAATGCTGTTGTTGCAACAGACCAATTGACAAATGTCTATTTTTGTTTCATTTAATCTATCAGCGCATTTGGAGAATATTTTGAAGTACAAAATTGCTGCAAGATACATAAGACACATATACATTACTCCACAAAAACATGATTTGCAAATATTCTGACACAGACCGTTATTCATCCCAGCGGTTCATTTATGAATTTATCACACGCTGTGTACTAATTTGAAACTTTATTTCTGAAAATGGCATCTATGAAAACGTATAGATATAATGAATGAAACTAATTAACTATATATTTTTGAAATATATATTTTATGAACGAATTTTCTCTTTATAATTCAGAATGCAATTAAACTATAAATAAACTTTTATTCCAGATCGTTGGTAAGTTTTAAAGCCATTGGAGAAATACCGAGATATCCGATCACATGCCGCATACCGGAGAATGACGTTTCCTATTACTGTAATTAATGTTAATTGCCTTCAGTGATGTCAATATCCTTGACCAACACTCAAGTCAATCATATTAATACCTGCTAATGTCAAATTTGATTTTAGAAGTCTCTTTATGGTTCTGTATTACATTACTTTCTAGTACATGGCAGATACCTATAATGGTTTGTTGAAAGTTGATTCGCATGTTTTTCAATTCGCATTTTTGTAACTTCGATTTGTCACATTTTCCGTTCTCTGCATTACATCTGGATGTTACTTCTCAAATGGTTTAGTAAGTGATTGATGTATATAAAATCAATGATCTCAGATTATGGACGACGCAACACAGCTTTCCGGAGTTTTTCATGACCAAAGATATAAACTAGTGATGCTACAAATAGCGCATCCATTTCGTATTATTTGTTACTGCTACGTTAAAGTAAAATAAATACATTGCAAAATATGAACATCTAATAATTCAGCTACTACTTGCAACTATCTCTTCATCAAACTGCGTACAGACGTATCTAATTCCTAGAAGCTTCTAAACTTCATTTGGTAACTCGATTGAAATGACACATAAAAATCGACATTTAGAGTGAAATATAAGAGCAAAATTACTTATCAAATAATACTTTATGAGACCTATATATTATATATATATATATATATATATATATATATATATATATATATATATATATATATATATATATTGTAGCGGCACAGACCACCACGAGGTATTTCGGCCACAATCCCTTTCAGCCACAGGAAGTCGAACAAAGGGACGGAAATGCCCAACGGCTTGTCAAACCCACGCCAAGGAAAAACCCCTGACGTCATGGGAAGGGCGCGTCTCGTCTTGTGAAAGGGCGCGAAGGCCTACGTCACAGGGCGGTTAATAGACTAGGCAGATGGCGCTACTTGACGGTTCTACGCCAAGATGAGACAAGTCACGTGACGCACAACCCGATGCGTGATTGGCGGAGAGCCACCGCGTCATCGTGACGGGAGAGGGAATGGCGCGTGTCATAAATAGGTAGAGAGGAGCTTCCACAGTCTTCTTATTTGAAAATTCTTCGGTGAGCGAGCTTCTGCTATTCCTGAGTGAGTCGGAACTTTCTTGCTCCTGGCTCGGCTCCTCAGTATCGCGTCACCGTATGGCTGCCGAGTGCCGCGATCAGTGTCTCGCGCTGAGGCGTTAGCCGCCGAACGTGAACTGGTACAAGCGTGGACGTTACCGCGTGTACGCACGCAAGCGTGTCCGTCCCACATGTGCGGGCACCACCCGAAGCAACGGAAGACGGAAGGCGCCTTCCCTGAGGCATCGCTCTCACCACGCCGCCACTTCAGCGAGTTGCGAGGGAGACCCGGCGTCGACTGGAGCTGACTGAGCCTCGCTGCCACCGGAGACCACCACCTACCAGCGCCGGTCACGGAGCATTCGGGTGAGATCCGCAAATGGGGCAACCGCCCACGAACATTTAAAAAAAAAGGTGGAGAGAAAGACAGTTAAGAGAGAGAGAGAGAGAGAGAGAGAGAGAAATAGATAGTCAGAGCGCAGTAGGCGTCAATTGTAATTTAGTACTGATATGATGTATGGGGCGTAAGTGTTTATCTTGGGTGGCTATTAGTATAATTAAAGCAATATTTATTATATAATCAGCTCGTTCGATGATAGAAAACCAGAATCCAGTCATGCATGTCTCCCGAATCCTCTGCCAGATTCTATAAGTGGCTACGCAGGTGAGTTCTCCCTACCACTGGCAGCCGGGCAAGCAGCCAGCCCACGTTGGACAGGGCAAAAGCTCACAATATGTATATGTATGTATGTTTATACACACAAGGGTGAGTCACGTAACTTAAGCATCTGTAATTTTTGAACGGTTGATGTTAGTGCAATGCCGTTTTCTCGAAAGTGCATGAGAGAATGGGGCTAATTGATGCATGTATTTGTTTCACTTGTATTTTAAGATATATTGAGGTAACTTTGTGTTTTTCAAATGGGACTATACATCTTTTTTAGTCTATCATGACGAGCGTAAAAAGACGAGTCCATTGATATAGTATATATTGTCATGTTAAGCATTTTTGGGGTATTTTGTAGTAAAAACGACTCGTGTTTAATATATATTTTAAATGTAACAGTCCACCAAAAAAGGTCACGCAGCGCTCCCCCTGCTATCACGGACTCGGTGCGTTACAATATCCGTTGAGGATGAGTTGAAAAAATCAAAACTACTCAAGAAAATGCTTATGTAACTGAAACAAGCCCTTGTTCTCTACCAGCAAAATTCGTAATTTTACGAATTATTAATTAAGTTAGATTAATGACTCGTTTCGTTTGAATGACACTCGTAATTATTTTCCGAATAATTTAGTTATTGATTTGAGCGCCACGAAATAATTACGACTGTAACCCGGATGTTTCCTACGTAATTTTAATATTTCTCATCCAAAATTATGTCGTGCTATCTCAGTTAATTGCGTTCGATGTTCATAATTGTTGCTACTTACTCTGCATTCAATTACTCAATCTGCCATCCATACAGAGTGGCGAGGAATCTGAAAATCCTATCAAAATATCTACTACTGTATTGCACGTAACGAATAATGATAATCAGCTTTCTTTAAAAGTAACAAATTGGAATTTATTATAATGTGAAATATGATTCTAATAAAAGTTAAATATGAATTGTTAGATCGTTAATCCAAAATGAAATTATCTTTGGTCGTGACCAGCTCTCTCTATCTTGTAATAATTATAAATCAACCTTGTTATATTCACGGATCTTCGCGGGCTCTTCACTTCTCCATTCGATGGCACTCCGTAGAATCTTCTCCGTCATCGCAAAATCTTCCTTCATAAAGTCCTCCGCCTAATGTTCGCGATCAAGTTCAAAGTCTTCCAGCGATACTATTATTACCAGTTACTTCCCTTACTCGCATCACGGGTGGACGCCTATACACCTACTGACTATTACTTTGTAGAATTACTTTTCCACAAGAACGTTTTATCCTAATATAAGAAACGATAGACTTAATTATACAAGTTATTGCATCGGATTTGGTTGTCCATCAACAGTCTTTCCTCGACTTGGTTAAATGTCAGAAGCCGATTCGCTCATTACCACGTTGCTAGAGAGTGTCACTGTTCTTCCTAAAACCCAAAGCATCAGATCTCTCTATCATCCTCTTTTGTCTAACAAACCAATACTATTTCCGCCTACGCTCAGTCATTTTCCACATCCTCTTCACCTAGCGAAAATGACCTTTAACGCCGGTTGTTTACTTGTCACATAGCTACCCCTCCACTATGGTCTACTGACATCCCTATATTCTACTTCATATAAATGACATTTTATAAAGAAAATGATTCGTCATTTTGGTATATCACACTAACATATGACAATATGTATGTCATTGCACTCGTCTTTTTATGCTAGTCATAATAGACTAAAAATATGTGTAATACCATGTGAAAAAACAAGTTTACCTCAATATCTCGAAAAATACAAATGAAGAATAGAAATGAAAACATGTTTTAATTAACCTCATTTCCTCATGCATTTCCGTGAAAACTGCATTGCAATAACTTCAGCCCTTCAAAACCTGGAAGAGGTGCTAAAGTTGTTTCATCCTGTATGTGTGTATCCTTCACACACACACACACACGCACACGCGCGCGCGCGCGCGCGCGCGCGCGTTTTCTTGACCTTTGGAAAAGCTTCCCCCATTAATAGCATTTGTTGAATTCAGAATAAATAATAGTAACGAGCATTCTTAACAAAATCTGATGCCCAGACATATTTTCTTGGGTGTAATTGAAACTATTTTGCATTGAATACAACTAAAGATTTGATATAATCGCATAATAATCTGCCGTCAAATTAAACAATCCCCCCACTCCTCACGCATCTAGCGAAGGGAGGGCTAAAGAAAACATGCGCGGATAACATATACACACCTATATAGATATACAGTAAACCCTCGTTAGCGCCAACTCGCTTAACAGGAATTTTGCCGTAAGACGAACAAAACTTCGATCGCGGTAAGGGATTAGTGTAATACGGACATTTTGTAATACTCGGATAGCTCGAATTTTAATAACACGTACTCTGATTATTTCGGTCCCTTTGAATTTGTATTAATGAGACTTTACTGCATTTATTTCTTACGTGATCGTAGATACTGTAAAAAAGTAATTTAGCCAACAGCCTGGTCGCCAGCAGCCTGACCGACCGTTACTCTCGGTTAAACCCCTACCATCCACCGTTTACGGCAAGCCAGGTGAAATTCTACATGCTGGTGGGAAATTGGCTATTTTTGAGCATTCTATTTTAATTAATAATTTTCAAATTTCTAAATAAAAATACTTTTGTAAATGTGTAAAGCACCAGAGAAGCCACCCTGATCTAGTGGTTAATACGCTACTTTCATAAAAAGATAAAATGAATTTTCATGTGAATTTGTTCCTACGTTTGTGTGTTTTCACTCTGACTGCATTAGACCACATAACAATGCAAGCAAAATGGAAATATGCACGGCTATAATGGTTTTAAATTTAGATATTTGCATATAAATGGAGCTGAAAGAGTTATTATATTGTAATTACATTTAAAATTCAATCTTGTATTTGTATTGTCATTGTTCTGGGATCTCGTGCTTCCCGAACTCGGATATGCAAATGAATCAAAATTATATTTGTCTTTGAATTAGTGCATTGCATAAAATGAAATTAAGAAAATTGCTTTTTCAAACAATTTTTTAATAAAAAGTAGAGCAATACCAATTTTAAAGAATATTTTATTAATTTGAGTGAGTTGTTGTTGTACATAAAAAAGTCAAAGTATTGTTTCTGCTGGAGAAAGTTTAAGTTCTTAAAACTACTAAGACTGCTAAGAACTATAGGTTTTCAAAAATCACATTTTAACACTAATAATGCATACTCTAGGGAATCCTGTTGTAGGTTTGTGTTTTTGGATTCATGCAGACAAGGTTTTTCAGCACTAAGAAGAAATATTTTGAATGATAATTTTATTGTTTTGCGTTGAGGTGAACACATTTACTGATCTTGTTGATTGTGAATAATATTTACACTATTGACCTATAATTTTATTTTTAACTCTTAACGAACGTGTTAACAGCACAACGATTTTCTAAATCACATATCATCTTGTACTTACTAAAAGTTTACATAGTGACCCGATTTACACTGTTTATACATACCTACTTTATACAATTTAAAAATAAATTAGCTTTCTAGCTATTATGACTTCTGCTAAACTAATAGTATAGGTGTGTTTTGTTTTCTCTGAAGGTAGAGGACTTTCTAACAAACTTGAAGAGTATCAATATGTAAAATAATTTTGGTTCTTAGAAATTTACACGAGACACTAGTAAAATTCCATGAATTCAAAACGTTATTCTTCCACAATGTAGAAAATAATGTATTATGTACCCCTTACTAAGCTTACTTTGTTTTTAAGCAGTACAAAAACATCTGAAGGTAGGGAAATAAACCATGAAAAGTTTCTCTTTAATATTTGGAAAGTACACAATTTGCTACATAATAGATTATTTATCGTAGCTAACCAACATTTAATTTTTTCGCTACTTTCCGATGAAACGACATTTATGCTGCTTCTCTTTGCTAGAGGTGATCCACCAATATATTCCTTCCCATTTGCTACACTTGCCATTCCATCCCCCGAGGGGGCTCACTCCCACCCTCGTAGCGACGCCTCTGCGAGCGACTAATGGCGCCGCGACGCCATAGGCTGTTGCTACCACCAGCGCCCCACCGCCTCCACCATTCCAATTCCTGCTGCCGCCTCCATCGCGGTCCCCTGTCCCTCTCATAGTCACCACTGCTGCCAACGCCACCTCAGCTCCGCTTTCTGAAGTATACTTCAGGAATTGTTTTTTCGCCTAGTGATGCCATGCATACTACTCGGATGGATATTTCTCGATAAGTTCGGTTTTGATTTCGTCTTCAGCTATGAATTCCCGCAAGTTCTTGATCAGAAGTAATATTTTTTACATTAAGGGTCAAAGTGTGATTGATATTGCGTTTTACATGCTTCTAATGTAAATTAAAGTTCTAAAATCTTTTGTGTTTCTAATTTCCCTTTTCTTTCGATTGCTTATAATTCTGAATATAATTTTCCAGTGGCTATTTTTACGTACGAATTCTGGATGGTTGCCAATACGGTAGACGTAGAAGGGTGGGATATTTACTGTATCTGAGGCAACGAGAGCATCGGACTAGTCATGGTCGGACAAGACATTAAATCTATTGCTAGTACTTGTAGGGCATTCGTTTGAACCGGGCAGATTGATGGATCTTCTTGATGAGGTACCGAGCTCTTCTTCACTAGCTCAGTTCTGTTTGTAGAGTCCCTGCACGGAGAACAGTTGAGCGTTGTTTTGTGTCCTCTCTTTCCACGTAGTCGAGGCCGCGGCTTAGTCGAATTGCCTCGCCAATGATTTGTGAGGTAGAGGGTTAGTTGTTTTCCAAGATTTGTTTGGGAGAAAATAAATTATTATTCACTTACTAAGGCAATGGGCCACCGAAAATGATAAAATTGGTAATTATTAACTTATGTATTTGGAATTATGCACAAACTTTAATAGCATAATTGTGATATTACATGCAAAATTTGAACACACTTCATATTCAGTTGATGTTAAAGATTTAACAAAATTTACAATCAATTGATCAAAAAGCTCCATGAAATGAATCTATGAGCCATTTTTACTCAAAATTTTTATTTTCTTCCATTAACAATCCTATATGAGGTTTTACTTTCTCGCTCTTACAAATGTAAGATAAAGTATTTTTTTCCTGCGCCGAAAAATGACAAAATTTCCTCAGAAAACCCTTATTGTCGGGCCCTGGTAACAAAACTATGAGAAAATAATGTTCGTATGTAAAGCAAAGTACTTCCTCTAACACGTGTTGCAGCCAAAATCCATGTTTAATTGGATCTCGATTTTGAAAAATTGATGGTACGTGTGAGTGCCCGTCTGTCCGTCCGCCTCTCCGACCGTCTGTTGTCAACGCAACCGCCTAAACCAATCAGCCGATTTTCTCCAAAACTGTTATTCCCCAATCGATCTCAACGAACTCGAGGGTTTGAGAGTTTCAAACAGATAATGAATATTTTTATTTTTGAGGGTACTTTTCAGGAAGACTCAAACACATTTACAAAGTTTCCTCAAAAAAGCTCCAAAGTTTTTGATTAAACGCTATCCTCGAATAGTGGAAAGAATCCTTAAGAAATTGGTGCAGTTCTCATGTCCGTTGAAATCCCTGATTTTTTTAATTGAAAAAGTGCAAATTTTGGGGGCTTTTTCTTACAAATACAATATTGAAGATATTTTTTATTCTGTCCCCTAAACAGATCTTGAAATAAGATTAAGTAAAATTTTTTAAAATATGAGAAGTGTTTCCGTAATTTTGCGCAAAAAATTGGCAATTTAAAATTTTTTAAACACTTTTTCCCTCAAAAAACGCTCCAAATGTTTTCTTTATATTTTCTCCTGGTATGTAACAAAGAACAGTAAAATATGTGGACAGTGCTAGTTCCATTTTTGGCAAACTTTCTGTGTTTTAGAAAATGCAAAAGATTAACATTTCAAAACTACAAAATTGAAGATTAAAGATTTTTGTCTCAAACAAAATCTGTCCTCACAAATCTGCTCTTTAAAAAATGTCAAGTACAGTTTTTTAAAGAAACGATTAGTTTTCATGAAATTTCTGTTTGAATTTAATGCAAATCTAAAAAAACATTATCTCAAAAACTGGTCTTATTTTTTCTTTAACTTTTTTCATGTGTTACACAAAGGGCGTTTCAAAAAATGGAGTAAGTTTTAATGGTGGAGACTGTGTATTAAAACAATTACAAAACATTTGCAAAGTAATTAAAAACAAAATATTCTTGATTTACAATTTAATAAATTTATAACATTCAATACAAAAAACAACTGTTGTTTGCGGGTAGCAACACGAGTATTGTTTGAAATGGAGAAAGTCAAATATAAGAAAAATGCGTAAATAGGAAACGAATTTCTATGTTTGATCAAAGCGTCACGTGAATTTGCTACATGAGCCTTCTACTGGTTTATGGTGTGGTGGGTCAGGAGCCGTCAACACTTAACGCAAGAATACATGGATCCGTAATGAAACACATGCTAGGTGATCCGAGAAGCCTGATGCTGGTTAAACGTTATATTCTTACAAAGGAGAAAAATTACGAACTCGTGAATTAAAGCTAAAGTATTTCGCGTGTTTCAATTTGACAATTCTACAAGTTTCACGTCTTTGTTCCGCGCATATCAATAAATATATTAAGTCCGTTACATGCGAGATGGAAGGTCCTTATTTGGAATACCTATACTCTTCTGCCTCTGATTGAAAAGCTCCTCCAAACATTCCAGGTCTGTTCAAGCCTTTGAATATTGGCTTATCGGAATTTGTATAATAACGGTGACTTCTACCCCTCACTGCCGATTTACATCGTCTCCATTGATCTTTTGCCATTGCTATGTGCGGCATTTTGAACTTACATTAGGGTGTCGCCACTGCGTTACCACTATCTCCTCCCATTAAATGAACTTTCACAGGAAACAATTTTAATTTTAATTTTAATTTGCATCTCTAAGAAGCGTAACGAAGTTAAATAATTATTTTTGGACTTTTAAATAAAAACACTTACAAACGATAAGGGGAAGAAGGGAAAAAAATTACTTTTGTCGCGGATATTCAGTAATTACCCTTACGTTCTGGGTAAATTTACGAGCTTGTTTGCATCATTTATTCCAATTAAGTCTATTTTGCTCTTTTCGATGTCGTATATTGCCACGCACCAGAGTAAGAGTCCGTGAAATGAAAATCGGCACACACACAGAGTGAATTACCACTAGCTCCAACTTCCTAACAATCGTTTCGTCACGCTCCGGTGCTGGCAATCAGCAGGCAAAGAGATCGAGAGAACAAAAAGCAATCTATGGTGAGCTCGAGGATTGGCAATTCCCCATCGCGACAGTTAGGACACCCGACATTGTCCAATTGAGCTTCACGGGGAACGAGGTAAGAAGAGGGAAGAGAAGGACAAAGATGGAGAAGAGGTGGTAAAGGACGAGGGGAAGAAATGACCAGAGAGAAGTGGATGGAACAAAAAATATAAAAGAACGTCTCACGAGAAGAAAAGAAGACAAGGATAGAAGAGAGAGGAGAGATTGAAGGGGCAAGAAATGAGCAAGAAAGTCAAATGAAAGGTAGAAGTAGTTACAAAGGAAAACTAGAGGGGAAGATGAGAACAAATTGAGGAAATAAAATGGGAGGATGACGTAGGAAGAAAAAAGTGAAAAGAGTATAACAAGTGAATGAGGTAGAAAGAGAAAAGAGAAAAACGAAGGAGCTGCATGGGGAAAAGGTGAGGGAAAGAGGAAAGGGAAAACGCAAATCAGATCAATGATGGTGCGGGGGCGCCCATGAAAGGGGATCAAAGGCGTAGCCTGGCGTGGCCTGGCGTGGCGTGGCGTGGCGTGGCGGGGTGCGGCGTGACACGGAAGTGCCAGGCGCGGGCGGCGTGCGAGCTGCGTGGGTGGGGCGGGGCGGGGCGGAGCGGCCGTCGCGTTGTCATTCAGAGGCGCTCCGCCGCTGATTGCGCCCGCAGGCGGATCAATGGAGCGCGCCCGCTGGCGCTGACGCTGCCGGGGTCATCTGCATGCCCCGCGCGCCCGATCAACCGCCCCCCCCGCCCCCTGCCCCGCCCACACGCCCCCCCCCCCGACGCACTGCGCCGTCTACCTGCGCCTGCCGGGGTCCCACGGGATTTCGACCGCACCACCATCCCTGAAATCCATGATGTGGAAGTGGCTCCTCAACTTCAAGTGATGCCATTCCATGTTCAATCATCCACTACTAGCTCAAGAGCTCAAGTATCCTACGTAAACACTTCAGACAAATGTTATATTCCACGACTAAAAAGGCAACAATTTTGTTGAAATTTAAAAGTTTTTTTCTGACTTGTTAACGTAATTATCAATTCTAAAATAAGCAGACATTTAAGTTGACGCAATATCTCAATTTCCAGTAGATAAGAAATACCGCCGCCACCCAGGTCATTATTCAGGACACTCACTGGAAAAATAAATTTAATTATCCGACGTGTCCGGAATCAATCTCACTCACGTGAAAATAATTCAGTGATAGTCCACCTAAATTCATCTAAAAATACTTATTTCTTGTTAAAACTACCTAACTAGGTGTACATCTCGTCCTTTCTCGTATTATTTCTAACATATGCAAATTTCTAAAATTCTGAGGGTAGAACGAAAATGAGACATTTGCCCTTTTTTAAGATTCTTTGTATTTAGAGAAAATAATTCAAGAAAACATGAACTGTTTTTGAGAAACACGTTTTATAAAATGCCTATGTTTCAAGCAAAAGTTTCGCAAAAACTACGTTAAAAAAACTCATGAAATTATTTAAAGAACTAAATTTTCAAAACTGATCTCAACAAGCGAAAAAATATATCATAAATATTGTAGTGTTGATAAGTTAGTTTTTCGCATATAAACAACATTGTTTATCGAAAATGAGGCCTGCATGTTACTTTCCTTCATAAGCGTACTTTCCTTTATTCGAGGAATAAATTAATCAGAATATTTGGAGCCTTTTTGAGAAAACATTTTTTAAATTGTCAATATTTCAAGTAAAACAGCACGAAAACTGCTCATGTTTTTAAAACAATATGCATGACCATATTTAAAGATTTATATTTGAAGAACGGATTAGGTTATTACTCTGCAATGCCTCAGGTTTTTGAACAAGTGCACGAAATCATTTAACGATCTACATTTGAATGAAGTTATACAGAAAACATTCAAACCAAAACAATAAATTTACCAAAAAAAATTACTTGCAATCACCTACAGTCCCTCCCACCCAGCCTATTCCCTTAATCGGGCTCGTCATTTCTTCCGCTATCTTATCTCTTTTGTTGTGTAGCATGTACCTTCACGTCTCTCAATGGCTCATAACGAGCAATCTTTAAACGCACTTTCTGACCCCCTCTAGACTGTGTTATCAGTGAGGGAAAGCTAAGGCAAGGATGCAACCTTTTTAAGCACGCAGATATAATATAGTAACTTATCATACGCGCGTTTAGCTTCACGTGTGAGGAATATAGTGTCTCATAGACTAAAGCTCTTTGTCTTCAAGTGTGAGGCATATAGTACAAGTAACTTGTACCTATGCAGTGTTGTCCCGTCCACTTCGGTTTTCGAGTTCTTTCGCCTCTCCCACTGTCTGCTCTTCATTCTAGACTCTGACTCGTTGTACTCGGCACTTGGTCTCTTACCTGTGTTCATCTCATGACTTGTAACCCTCGTTTGAACTGTTCTTCGTCTCTGTAATCAGGTTTCAGTCCTGGCTTGTCATCCTCGGCATTTGTCCTCCCATCTATGTTCAAACATAGCCAGTCAGTCTGTTTTGCGTGCCTGTCGCCTGTTGACATCCTCACTTGGATTCTTCTCACATTTTTTATAATTTTACTAATTATTTACGATCCCTAGTATTAGTTTTTTCTATTTCTTTATGTATAAACACAACATTTTCGACACTAGCTTGTGAGGTAGGTCGAATTCAGTCGCTGTTTGGAGGAGAATTCTAGCAGCCGGCTGCTCTGATCGGTAGTTTTCCGTGGTTTTCTGATCAACACCAGGCGAATGCCGGAAGTCCTGGCAAACATGCCATGGACCGCGCGCGATCTTCCCTTCTTCTTCCTTGACCTATTCTCGCACCTTACACACACACACACACACACACTTACACTAACATGAACTCCACTACCACACATGCCGGAAGACCGGGCGGGGACTTAGACGTTGTCCTGGCTGGGGCGGTGCCCCGCTGGTGGGAGATGGTTGGGGAAAACCCCGCTAGTGGACGGTAGGTCAGCGCCGGTTCTCGCCATCCAGTGGGGGAAGCTCACCTCCAGAGGAAATGCATGCACTACACTTATGGGGCTAATGACCTCAGTAGTTGACGCACCCGGAATCACTTATCAATCAATCAATCAATCAATCAATCAACCTCGCCATCCAGTGGGGGAAGCGCACCTCCAGAGGAAATGCATGCACTACACTTATGGGGCTAATGACCTCAGTAGTTGACGCACCCGGAATCACTTATCAATCAATCAATCAATCAATCAACCTCGCCATCCAGTGGGGGAAGCGCACCTCCAGAGGAAATGCATGCACTACACTTATGGGGCTAATGACCTCAGTAGTTGACGCACCCGGAATCACTTATCAATCAATCAATCAATCAATCAACCTCGCCATCCAGTGGGGGAAGCGCACCTCCAGAGGAAATGCATGCACTACACTTATGGGGCTAATGACCTCAGTAGTTGACGCACCCGGAATCACTTATCAATCAATCAATCAATCAATCAACCTACCTCTGGGGTCGAGTACACTGAGGCACAAGCACCGGGCGCGATCGCCGGAAGCGGCGCACGGAGTGGTCCGAGCCGCCCCCCCCCCAGCCCCCTCCGCCCCTCCACCCCCTCCTCCCCGCCCCGCCCCGCCTCGCCACGCCCCGCCCACCAGACGCCCGGCGAGAAAGGGGTGTTGGACGCGGGCGCCCTCGATACAGCGTCGCTTTAATGGGCTGAAGCGCTTTCACATGTCGCTCTTACATTCGCGCGCAGAGGGGCCGCTTTCAGAAAGATGGTCCGGCGCAAGTGATAGCTTTGTTTACTCGCGAGGACGCTCGCCTTGGATGCGAGCGGCTTCCTGGAATGTGAATAATATTCAAACTGCACGCGATATTATCTTTCTGGTGCAATTTACGGTTTTCGCGAAGTGGCGCGCAGAGTAATTACTTTTAGGTAACTTCAATTCGGGAGGGAATACTCTACACTACTCTACGGAGATGGGAAAAGTGCCAGAAGGATGATGCAATCTCAAATGTATCGACAATGTTACGTTTCAACTATCGTTAGATATCGTTGTTGGCAGAATCGACGTCCATTGTTGATACGTATTTCTGAATAATGGTGTTTGGTCATTCCAGGTGAAAAATAAGTCTTCTCAACTAGATGCTCTTAAATTGTTTTACTGAGAAACGCTTCTCTTCTACTCAGCAGATTCTTCACTATTTAGCTACTTTTATAACATCTACAGAATGTTGTGGTTTAAGAGAGTCGAAATGAGGAAAAAGTTTGTACATATTTTCGAAAAAACTTCTTTCTTACACAAACTAAGCAAAACGAAAATATGTGCACAAACTGAATTGGTGTACATATTACGACAGCTCTTCTTCTTAATAGTTTTTATTATCCTTGTTCGACAATTATAATGACTTTCAAGGGTTTTTATGTTACTATCATTTTTAACTACCTTTTGTCATACATGTACAATGTTTGAAGACAATAATATTGGAAACTAACAACTAAGGATACCCAGGAAGGGTTCTTCAGAAAAATACATACAATATTTGGATTAAAAACAGAAATATGGAATTTAGAAATGTTTGACCCTGATTTACAGCTAATTATGGAGGATATAACAGGTATTTGGAGAATCTTGATTTGATTTTTGGAAAAATATTGGCTGATTTACCTAGAGTGTACAAAGAAGTGGCTGGGCAAGATGAATGTGAAGAGTAGAAATTGGAAGAAAATTTTAAAATCCAAGTTTTCAGAGGTTCTATAAATAATTCTTTAAAAATTTGATCATTTCTGATATACTATGGAGCTTTTAAAACATTTCTTAGAAATTTATTTTGCAGTACTTCCAGTCTTTTGAAGGTTGCAACAGCTCTGAATTGCATCTGGTTCTGCAACGGCACCCAACCTTGACATTGCTCGTCAAAATTGCAGTTCCCACGCTGTTCTCAAATGACCTCCCGAGTCCACTCCAGCGCTTTAAATCTTGGAAATCCGCTGTTAGTACCGATGGCATAAACACTGCAAAGAAATTACAAAAAAATATAAAAGCACTTTCTCGAGAATATATGATTCTGTGGTCGAAGCGGTTCAGGATTTTATTTATAATATTTTAAGGAACACGCTGTTTTAACTGAATTTACTTAATTTGTTTAATGTGGTATAGAAAGATTACTGTTCAAGTAATTTGTAACACTCAATCGATACAAGTTGCCGTAAACATAATGTTTCTTAGGGAGTTATTCTTCCAGTAAAGCACGAAATAGATGTAAAATGAAAATATTTAATTTTGTAGATTATGCTATAAAATGTTAGCAAGCCCAGATTACATTTGCAGCTATCATGATACACTGTGACTATCATCTATCGCAAATAATCGAAAATCCTGCTTTCTATGACTCTAAAGCCCTGTTTTCGGGCCTTTGAGGTCGAGATAATTTTAGGATATAATCTATCAAATGACATTTTTTGGGGAGTCTTCTGCTGAATTTTTGAAGTTTTCGCTCTTCTGAGTAACCCAATTTTGTAGTATGGGTGGTCAGATATGGGTAGAATCACGAAATCGATGTAAAATTAAATTGACTATTTGCTACGCGATTTAATTGCATGGGTTACCGTCGTTCAGTTTATTAATAAACACTTATCCTAATTAGAATGTTTATCCACGGAGAGTACTAACGTTATTTATGTAACAGTTCAAGCCTTGGCTGTTCAAATTTGGGTTCTAATTACATGCAATTTTCTCATTTAACAATATTATTTTCAACGTGCAAAATGTTTGGCAGGATCCAGCAAAATAAATTTGCTTGCTACATTTATATAATTTTTATATTTGCATTTATTTGTTACAATAATTTAATATTACTTTATTTTGTTTTTCCCGTTATTGCTTATTGAAAGTAAAAACATTAGGTTTTTGAATAGTACCCAAAATCTATGTTAATGCTCTTTATTTTGCCAAAAAAGTACTGGATTTTTAATTGAATTTCAAAAAATAATTTCATTAAACTTTAAGTTATTAATCAAGTTTTGACCTTAAATGAAATAAATTTTTCAAATTAATTTCCAGACAAAGGACTTCGTCAATTGCAGAAATTAGTTCCAACAGTAATAGATGGGTCACATAATTTGGATGACGGAACAAAGGAAATCACGAAAGCACTCGTCAAAATTACCTTCGAGGTTCATCCAAGCCGCTTACACGACAGAAAATCCGCTATTCATCCTCTTCAAATTAATTACCATTCGTAACTACTCAATGTCACTGAAGTGCATAGAGACATAAAAAGCAGCATTCAACTAAATACGTAAAGCTACATTTTACAGAGGTACGGTGGTTTGATTTTTAATGATTATTCATTTTTACGATGTAAAATCTTACTGCTTGTATTTGCACTACATCCCGTTCTTTATTTATCCAGCAGAGTAAAGTGCCGAGTAATCACATATTTAATGAGCATGGCGCTCACAATCTGAAGCGGCCTCCGGAGCTGGAAGTTCCAATTCCCCGCAGCCATTTCCCATGTGGTAATCGAAAGGCTAATTATGTCGACGGTCCCTCTAACGTTTACTCAGCAAGTTGTTCCCACGAGAATTTCGAAATAATTCCAGATGAGATACTGATTTCCCATTGTCACTGTTTCCACTGGGTGGATCGTGTAATATGGGAATTACAGATCATAACCCTCTATCGGCGCGAGATTAAATTGGAATCGCTACGCGTATTCGCGTACGCTTGTAGTGCTTCTCCTACAACTCTTCCCGCTTCTGCTATCACTCGGAAATACGATTCATGATCGGATTTCCAACGGAAATAAAGAAGTATCGGTTTCCCAATGCTCTTCAAATGGGGGTCAGAATACTATTGTAACCACAAAGTTGAAAAATTCTCTTTATACATAATAGAGAAAATATCAACGTTCAGAGTAAAAACCTACATAAGGGACAAAATTTAGAAATGTAAGTTGGAACTGTGTATTTAGTGAATAAAGACTGATGATATTAAATAAATATATCCACGGTGATTAAAACTTTGATTAAACTTTTGAAGTCTTCAAGGTCACCGTGTGTCTCATAAACAACATACAATTGAATAATGTGACTCCGTGGCAGTCAGTAAAAGAAGGCGAATGTCCTACACCAGTAGAACAGCGTTTTTTGTATGCTTTGTATGCCGAAAAAGACTGACCTCAGAAGACTTGCATTCCCTACATCGCTCCCCGATGTAGTGCATCGTGAAATGCACTACGTGTCTAGTGATAAGTCTTTATCACGGAAAGCAAACGACCTTGCCTTCTGAAAAAGAGACTTCTGGATGACAATGTCTGTCGTCACACAGCAACACAAAACGAAAGGTTGTCACCCACATTTCATTGAAAGCGCTTCGATTATCTGCCATGCAGTCTCAACTAAGCCCCCCACGACTTTCAACTTTCGGGCCCCTAAAATCTTATTTGGGTGGCCGAAATTTTGAAAATGATGCCGTATCTGAAGAGGTTACACGTTAGCTGTGTTAGCAACCGAAATAATTCTTTGTTTCCGACTTTCAAGGAGTTGCAAAGAGATGGATTAAGTGTCTGAATGTATGGAGTGAATATATAGAAAAGGGAAATAAATTTTAGAAAGTTACGTTGAATCTGATCGCTTCTATCACTATTTGTGGCTTATTTATTGACTCACCTACGTACCTGAAAGTCTTTTTTTGCAAAATAGCAACGTACAAGACTATATATGTTTAGAAGTATTTATATTGCCTTGTTATTGCCACTTTTATGACACAAATATTTTGTCAACTTGTTGTAGAGACAGTGTCGGAAATATGATGAAAAATGTGATCACATATTTTCGCTTACGTTCATTATTCGATTACAATATATTTTCTCTACGACTATAGCAGAATGTATTCATTTCTCCATGTTATCGGATGCAGTAATCATGCCAATTCCACAAGCCGTGCGAGAATATTATTCTAACACACCTGTCGACCAATCGCATTCGTCCTAGTTCATTACACAACGACTTATGGTTCTCGTAGTCGCCTACAGAGGCGCTGCGTGCTCTTCCGCAACTATCGTAAGACAGGTGAACCACGAAACAGTATGCGAGTTCACATAATTGTGGCCACTTTGTAAGGTTAAAACGCTCACATTGATTTATAATTATGGATTCTTCCAGCAGTAATAGTGGTGAAGATTACGTAGACTGCACACCGCCAGAATGTAACATTATTTCAAAAAAAAAAATAATTTTTTTTCACATGTTATCATGTGGTATTTTTAAACTTCAAAGTCGTAGAGAAAGTATAGTCTTCTACTTGCGTAGAATGGCTATTATTCACTCGTGGAAATTCCGACACTCGTGAATAATAGCCATCATTCTACGCTCGTTGCAGAATATACTATTTTAGTTTACGTAAGATGGAATAATGCATTCTCTCTACAGCAGTAAAAATCAACTATTAATCTCAAATTATTCGATCCTTGTCCTGATATCCGCGAACTTGCAGTCTAACTGGGGTCTTCCCACCTCTAAATCAAGGATCACTTTGGGATTGAGGATCAGGTCTATTGTCATCCCGTAAGGATGAGAGGAGAAAGAAGGACCACGTTTTATGACTGAGCGGAATTCTTTTGTATTGACTTGGAAGTAATCGGACATAACCCGGAAATTCCTAAAAAGAGCAACCACACATTAGAATTCTCAACCAGGCAGTCATCATCTGACCCATTTAGTTATACAGTGTCTAGAATTGTCCTTTACCGGAACTTTAATCTTAGATCTCCGAATGTTCCCAAATTTATTTGTGAACTATGCTACTACATATTGTCGCTTTGGTGGTAAAGGGTCATAATACACAAAAAAGTATTAACATTGGCTTATATAAATTTTAAAAATTATTTTGTGTGTATTTTTAAACTAAATATATGTTAGATTGTTTGCACGACCTTTAGCCAACATAATAGGAAAGTTTTATAGTAGTTTCGTTAGTAATAAACCAAATTTTAATGTTTGAGTGTTAGGGCCCTTTAACACCAAAGCGATAATACACATATGGCCCCTATGTTACTTTCAATTTCTATTTGCGATATTACGGAAACTGGGAGATTCATATTGTGTTTCTTTATGCAACCTCAGATAAGAGAAAATATTACATGGTATTATATTCCAATACAAAATTATTATTTACTATTAAAGAAATTTCATATCTTCCCATCTGCTCTATCTGCAGCATCCCAATCACCATACAACACCTAATTGTCGAATGCCCGCAATTCTCACAACAAAGACAAAAACATCTGCAAGGAACGAATTTCGATTCAATCCTTGACTCCCCTGTATACCAAAAAAATTATAGAATTCTGCAAACATACCAAACTTTTTGACGAAATATAAATGGAATAGTGTACACAACAAGGAGCAATTAATGTATATGCAAGTCTGGGTGTACACTTATGTATACGCACCTTCTGTAAACCACTATTGTAATCATGTATTAATCATGTAATCTTGTAATTACTATTGTGATCATTTATGTATTTTGTATTGCATTTTTTTGTTTTCGTGGTATATTTTTCTATTGTAGAATATTGTGCTGTATCCTCATTGAATTTTCTGGAATCTAAACTGTATATACAACGGACTGTGTATCCTTGTAATACAATGTAACCTTGTAAACAATTGTAACCTTATACCTATCGCTAATGACCATGAAGTTGATGCGACAATAAATTAATAAATTTTAAAAAAATTCATATCTTTTTATTTTTATTATTGTAATCAATACAAAGGTTTAAAATGTATGAAAAAAATAAATATATTTATAATTAATAAGAATACATATCAATGCCAAACAAAAATAACAAACAAACATATGAAAAAAACACTCTGATAGTTGAAAAAAGCAATGTGATGCAGTAAGAGCACCACTGTTTCACCGCCCCTTAAGTGTAATTGACGCAAAAAGTGAATCACAATATCCGAAAAGGATACAAACTATTCATATGAATTATTTTTAAAGACCCATCATTTCCTAAAAGTCAATATGATTATTTTAATACCAGTGCTTCGTTAATAATGAGATTACAAGCCAGACTGATGAAACGTTAACTTTCCTTTCAACTCTCCGAGTGGGCCTGATTTTCCCAAGTCATTGGAGTACCCCATACGACGAACTCGTCCCGCGCGTCGAGGAGGAGTTAAAGAGAATCCTCTTTCCGTTTCGACAGTTCCTAACGAGTCGATCGTCAAGGGCGCAGTGAGCGAACTTCGAAATGAAGTCTTAATTAGACCTCGTCGGCGGCCTGGCGCGCGGGCGGGCGCTGGAACTCGTTGTGTTGTGCGTTAGCGAGTTCCCCGCACGCGGCGGAACGTCAGTTAGATTGCGAGCGCGGGGGGAGGGGGGAGGGCAACCCCGCGCACCTTTGTGGCGGCGGAAAATCCTCGGCGCGCAAGCAAATGTTTCTGATAATTACGCCAGATCCCCGCTCATGCTGCACCCTCTCACAAAGGACCTTTTGTGCTCTGCGGCGGAGGGGGCGGGGCCGTGTGTGTGGCGGTGCGGAGGAGCAGGGAAAGAGCATTGGCACGCAGGCAAGCGGCTCCACGGCTCGAGGTGTGAGGGAGTGTGAAAGGATGAGAGGGTGTGTGAAGTGAGGGAGGGCTGGAGCGTGTGTGTAGTAGTGGTGAGGGTGGCGGTGCAGAAAATGAGGTATAGTGACGTTATGCGTGTAGACGTGCGGGACGAGCAACTTGCTGCTACCAGGTGAGAGGGTGTGAGGTAGGTGAGAGAGCATGAAGGAGTTTGATGGGATGAGAGGGGTGTGAGGTGAGGTGGGGTGAGGGAGCGTTTAGTGGTGAGGGGGGCATGCAGAAAAGGATGTGTAGTGGCGGTATGAGCGTAAACATGCGGGACGAGGAACTTGGTGCCTTCAGATGAAAGGGCATGAGATAGGAGAGAGATTGTGAGAAAGGCGAGAGGGGGAAGTGTGAGGGAACAAATAAGCATGTCATATCAGTTATCACGGGTGAGTAAATCATTATTTGTTGATTCCTGGCGCATCTACTTAAGATATTAGTCCCGCAAGTTCACGGGATGTTATATCCATAGGTGACGATGTTCATAACCTGCTGGAATTTGAGTTCAACATACCCATCGGTTTGCGTTTTTTCTCTTCATGTAATGTCTTCGCCAGCGGAGGATCGTCAACCCGAGACAAGTCCTAAGCTCCCAACAAATTTCCGGATATTCCGGATGTTGATTTCGACCACAACTATGTAGCTATCGTCAAAAATCCGCCGCCCTCGAAAATTAAATCTTGAAATCTCAGTGCTTATGATTCTGCAGAAGCAAAAGTGTTACGACGCAGCTATCATAGCCAGTACACGCGTGAATGCCCGGAAACAGAGGTACGGGGGTTCAGCAGGTTCATGTCGCGGTCTGGGAGAGAGTTGAACGGATGAGTGAGGTCCACAAGAATTGTATTGATTGATTAGTGATTCCGGGCGCATCAACTGCTAAGGTCATTAGTCGCGTATGTGTAGTGAATGTGTTTTCATCGAGAGGTGGTGGTGATCTTCCCCTACTGGATGGCGAGATCCGGTGCCGACCTACCGTCGGCTAACACGGTTTCCAACCAGGTATTTCCCACTAGCGGGGAAGAGCCTTAGCAGGGAACCGCCCCAGCCGGGACAAACTCTAAGCTCCCGACCGGTCTCCCAGTTTGTGTCATAGTGTAGCACATGTAAGAAAAAGTGTGTAATTAGGTGTGGGGATAGAAGGAATGGGAAAGAAAGATCGCGCGCGGTCCAAGGCGCGGTTAGGGTATTGCTCCGGCATTCGTCTGGTGTTGTCTGGAGAAACAACGGAAAACTACCAATCAGAGCAGCCGGTCGTTAGAATTCTCCTCCAGACTGAATTCGATCTAGCAATCTAACTAGCGTCGAAAATCCTGCCACTCTGGGGACTCGAAGGACTTCCCGGTCAGAGGCACTGTAGTGACATCAGACGATGCCCTGAGACACCTCACCCTGATTGGGGTCCACAAGGCAGGACCTCCCGGACAGATGCATTGCAGTGACATCGGTTGATGCCCTGGGCCACCACTCCCGGTCTGGGGTCCACCAGAGAGGCCGACGCTTGTGGAGGCGAGCAGTCGCGACACGCCTGCCACTGTGTTGTGGCGGCGCCTCACAGCGACAGGAGGAGGGGTGAACTCGCTTCGGCACCCCGGGGGCGGTAAGGAGCCTTCCTGAAGCGGCGGGGGTGGGGGACGTGGGGAGGAAGCGCAGACAGAGCGAAGCCCCAGAAAGCAAGCGGAGGAACGACAGAAGGCGGGGCGCGTAGAGGAAATGCGCCAGCAATGTAGACGTGATGGTGCTTGTAATTCCACACAGAAGTAGTTTCATAAGAAAATGATGTCTCACGTTACACTGTTTCGCCCTACTTTATTTATCTCTGACTAGTCTAAATTGGGAACCTTTGTTGTTTACATTGTTGTAAAAGCAACCGGTGGAACTCGTATGTTTCTGGAAAAAAGTCTTCATTTTGTGCTGCTGAAATGATTAAAAATTGAAATGCAAGACGATCTTCAGGATTTTGCATATGTTATTGTATTGAATATGTACAAAGCACAGAAATCGTGAGGATTCTTAACAAAACAAAACATGCCAATTCAATTCAAAATCCTTATATAAGTTCTTCTTCAATTCATCTGATGGCACCAAAGGACGCCAAAGCAAAAGGTTCACTATAGCTCGCCTTAAACCGGAGCCAGTTAGTTGCACCATTAAGAAGCGCCAAGCTTATACAGACCCATCGACCAGCGCTGGCTGGGCGTGGGAAAATAAGCTGGCGGCGGTCGTATGAACTACCATTTACAACTGAGTTCTGCTGGTGGAGGAACGCAAGCACGTCTGCGCAGCTGGTGGCGGTAGTATGCCACTACCTGCTATAGCAGACCCTCTGCTCCGCTCGTGTAAATATCTCTATATAAACCAATGCGTTGGCAGCAGTAACGTCACACGGAAGCGTTGTCGAACGGCTCCGTGTGAAGGGGCTCTAAGATGGTTAAATAGAGAATGAAGAGGTAGTAAAATATCAGCAGGATGAATGAAATAGTTTTCTGAAATGAAATAGCCCAAACATATTCTTATTTGATTCGTTGCTTTCCAAAGAAGATAAAATCGAGCTGAGAACTCTAAAACAATAGCTTACAATCCCAAGAAGGAAAATGGAGGTGTGAGAAAATTATAAAGAAAAGAGACACATGAGGTCAAGAGTAAATGACCTACAAAAATAATTAGATAAGGTACGGTCAAAAAATAGTGTACAAAAAACGAAAAGAAAGAAACATCAGAAATTTTCTGGAAATAGAGCCAACATTACAATGTACTACGCGAAATATAATTGAAGAAAGATTTCGAGTAGTGCCCGAGAAGAACAGAGACCGAGCAATTCTAAACTGAGGAATGAGTAAGAAGAACTTGATGAGCAGCGTCTAGATACAAAGTGAAGGGTGGATGTGGGAGTAAGGTGTAACGGAGTATGCAGGAAGCAAGGTTGCAATATTGGGAGGGCACACGACCTGTACAGGCGGAGATCGAGCACAAATGACTCGACAGGTTGGCCATACATATTAATGCTCAGCCCGGAAAGCGGAAACGTTGGCAGGACAACATTGTCATCACGGGGCAGAGGCATGTAAAGTAGACACCCTCCAGCGGCCAATTCCCGTATGCATAGACTACAGCACCAGCACGTACACGATTTCTCGGTGCATCCTTGAACCGTGAGCAGAGAACACATGTACTAGAGTTTGCCCACGAAATCTTTGCACTCAGTGACGTTACAGAGGGAGAGGGCTGTTCTGAATGCCGTTTCAAAAACATTCTCTTCTAGATTTTCAAAAGACAGACTCGACCGAAACACATGCATACACAAGTTTAGATATTATATAAGACAGCACACAAGAAAGCCAATGAATCATATTACTAACGCATGCACATTTCTGGTCGGGTGTTAAGCGATTATAATCCTTAGCTCTCATTGCTCTAGAAACGTTTCCTGTACAACAATATTATGCATAGATTGCTTTTCTGCCCATGCGTAATGTTTCTCTTCTCATGTATCGCACTCACATTTCATCAGGCGTCGAGAGCACAAATATCTTGTGCGAACTCTACATTTGGGGATCCAATTTAAAAGGAGGATTATAATTAGAGAATGGAAGGAAGTAGATTTTGATAGCATGACAGTCAGAAAAATCGGTGGTGCTCCCTGAGTGAGTGCGTAGAGCCGCGTGACTGTTGAGGCTTGGTGGCGTGAGGGTGTGGGGATAACAGAGCAGAAGGGATCGGGCGTAGAGGCGTTAGAACATGGGTACGTGTAGGCATTGGCGATTGGGGAGGGGAGGAGTGTGAGAGTTGGAGTGAGTGGAGTAGAAGCGGAAAGGCGAAGCGGGGTAGAGGCAATGTTTACTGAGGGAGTGCGGACGTTAGGACGTGTAAAGGAGATTGTGTGGTACAGCGGGGTCGATGGCGGTCATGAACAGCGATACATGTACTCTGTACAGAGATAATAGGCATAGATTGCTTTTCAGCGTATGTACAATGTTTCTCTCGTGTATCTCACTCACATTTTAACAGGTGTCGAGGGCACAAATATCTAATTGTTACTCTACGTTTGGGTAGCCAATTTAAAAGGAATAAGTATAATGAATGGTTGGAAGGAAATAGATAGGTAGACGGCAAGACGTGTGGAGGACATGTGGAAGGGATTGCGAGGTGCAGACCTCCGTCAAGGTGGCACCCCCACTTTATGGAAATTCAAAAACAACTAGCCTATAATTTTGTACTAATTTTGTTCCAAAATAAAAAAATTTGTACTAAACTATAAACCGCTAAAAAACGGCGTTCAAAAGTGGGGGTGCCAGCTTGACGTCAAGCTGGCACCCCAACTTTTCACAAATGCGGGGGTGCCACCTTGACGGAGGTGAGGTGCAGCGGGGTCGATGGCGGACATGGAGAGCGTGAGGGCGTGGAAACGTGACGGGAAGTGGCGGCAGAGTGCGGTAAAGCTAGAATCAGTGTCGGCGCTACGCACGGGCAAATCGGGCGATCGTCCAGGGTCCCACAAGTCAAAGGGCCAGTTGATGGGACAGGAAAAAATTAGAAAAAAAATTAAAAAGGAATTAGAACCCGAAAAAGTCGTCATAATTTTATAAGTCGCAGTACAGTATTACGATATTTCATAAAATTTTCAATTAAATTTTTACTTTCAATAGTTAATTATACTAATTACATTTAAGGTAGGAGTCTATAAAATGAATTAAATGGCGTTAACATTAAAATACATTTTATTAAAATTCATATTATTATTTCATTTATTTAATAATAAGTGATTTTATTACTCATTAAACACAAACATTTTAGTGATGTAAGTTCACCGTGAAAATTTTAGTATTTTATCACTGAATTACTTAAAACTATTATTTAAAATATATTTCCCAAAACTGTTTGTAACTTATATGTTGTAACTTAAATGTTGAAATAAAAATAACTCATATAGTTTCTTGATACAACATTCATATTTTTAATTTTTTCGGGGGATGAAGGGCTACGATTCAGCATTGCCCCGGTTCCAAAACTATCTAGCTTCGGCACTGGCCAGGGTGTGGGGGGAGTCGGAAAGGTAGAGAGGCAAAGGCAGGCTATTTGGTATACGTGAAACAGAATTATATTCTTCGCGGAACCAGGGACGCCACTAAAGCACCGGCTACGTGTTCCTCTCCAGAGGGCGCGTCCTCAAACGAACTTCATTTGTCATTTCCAGTCGACCGGTCGACTGCTTTCTGGAGTCGACAGCGTTAGCGGGTCTGCGAATTGTGCTGAGTCCATCCCTGGAATTCCGGCAATCAACATCTTTCTGTGACAAAAAGCCATAGAGATCTTAGTTTAATGATGCCCTACGACAGATTTCATATTCATTGCTGCAGAAACGACTGAGATTTTAAAATAAATAGAAAAGTGACACTAATTTCCTTTAGGCCTTATTCTGAGAATGTTTTATGTAATGTCAGTAAGATCTTCAGAGATTCTTAGCGAAAAAAGAAACTGAGTATTCAAAGTGAAACTTAATATTCGCCATGTTATTCGTGGCAGACAGAAAGCACGCATGAACTAACGTAGCTTAAATAATATCAGAGGAACGATTAGAGGAGTGATTTTCAAAGCTTTTTAGTTCGTAGCGGACACCCTCGTCATGAGAAACAACGTGGCACACTCTTTCTCCGTGAGAGTAAACTTGTTTGCGTTAGTACTTCTAACCCAAAATTACAAAACAGTTATAATACTGAGTAACATAACATTTTTATTGAGACAGCCTGCATAGTTTGTGATACCAATTCAATGGCTTAATGAGACTAAACGTTAATAAGTAAAATTACAAAACTTTTAAATACATTGTATCTGTTTCATTTCTTACTATTGACGCGACAACTTCCCTCTACTAAGCCCCTTATCTACACCAATAAAAGTGAATTCAACGACGTGTAACCGACATCGATACCACAAAAAGTAGCGTATGAATAGATATTCAATTTTTACAGGCTCTTATTCGTGATTTTCGCAGTGTTCTAGCAAAGTTTGGTAAAGGTTAACAAAACTTAAATGCGGAAAATGAATCATTTAAATAATATGTTTGTAGATGCACCGCGGTCATTTTTCGCCTCTCGCTTAGAGCACGTGGTTTTTAATACATTCCGCTAGAGCTGCAGCAAAATTGATGCCTGATTTATTCCCTAGAAGCCAGTAGCGGTGTATAAGATAAAAAAATCTAATAACAATGTGTTGTAAAATAAAATGAAAGTAAATAATAGTTTTTATTAAAATTTGAATCAATTACGTTAAAAAATAATAATCTTAAACACCGTGGTTTATATAAAATATATCTTTTCCCTCATTCGCAAGGATTGAATATGAAGAAAGCCCGGACAATGCCGGGAATTTTGCTAGTGTTGATATAAATCGCGAGCGATACGTTCGGGTTCACGCCAAATTCTTTTTGAGGAGGACGTGACTAGATATGGGCGTTATACTAGGCCACCCAGACCTTTAAATAGCCATTTAAACTGTTAAAAACCGCGTCTTTCAGCGCGATAATCTCTCGGATCAATGAAGTAGACTTAAAGCATTAAAAAAATGTAAAAAACCCAAAATCTAATTTTTGAACCCGTGGTGCCCTAACACCTCCTCTTAACAAATATTCGCGGCAGACTCATGTAATATCACGACTGGAGTGCTTCAGGGCACCTTTAGGGAAGTACTGAACCACTAATTTTCCTCATCAGGAATGACAACCAATTTCTGAAATTGAAGTATATAGTCTATGCTTGTGTATACGTAGCTTCGGCGTTAATATATAATTACATTTTAAATACTTATTAGTGAACTTATTTTCTGAGATTATTTTAAATTTTTGTTATCTATATCTATACTAATATATAAAGACAGAAGTGCGTTGACTTCCAACGCGGTAATCTCTGGATCTACTAAACCAATGCCGATGAAACTTTTGTGCTAATTTCCTTTAAAGGTCTGGAGTACTATAGGCTATGATTTACAACCATAGACCGTACTATTTTAACAAAATAATTACTTTTCTCGACATTTTTGGCATAGCTTTACATCACAGATTCAAGAGTGCATCAATGTCAATAGTTTAGCTGCGCGCCACCAGAGGATGACGCTTGAGATCTACTACTAATTTCATCAATGTCCAGAATTATTACGAGATTCATTGGACTTTGAATAAGGTTATGTAATGTCCCTGTATGAACGGTGGTGATTTGTTAGTTCTGAACATTGGTGGAATATTTGGAAGAAATCGGCAACTAAAGTGGTAAAGATGACAAGGTACATGGATTATCCTTAATCCGTGTTATGTACAAAGTGGCTAGAAAACATTGGAGTTTGAATTTGTACAAAAATTGTGGTATATTGAGTCAGTGCAATGCACAATAATGTATAGTACAGAATATATAGTAATCTACAATGTATTATACATAGATATCGTATACATTTTAAACAACTTCTTCTTTTACAGAAATTTTTTAAACATTGAATTGCTTGAAACAATGCGAGTGTCAAGTTGTGAAAACAGACTATACAAGTGCAAATAGATGGGCAGTCTATAAACGTTTTGAATCGGTTATTAAGAGAAGTGTGACTTGCTGAAGTACTCACTCGCACTATTGAAAATAATACAGCAAGGAGGGATGCAAATGTAAATAATTCTCTACGTAGTAGGGTAGCTTTTCTTAGCACTCGCAATTTGACTATTTACACAGTTCTAATGTTCAAATTGGTAAAATGTAAAATGTTTGTATATTTTGGTTTCACCCAGTTGATTTTTTTCTTCATTATGTGCAGAAGATTTGTGCAGTAGTATGTAATTAAGCAATGATCACTTACATGTTGAGACTAATCTGTGCTATTATTTTGCATTGCAATTGCTCCCAACGCATGAATTGGTTTCTGTTATTCACATTTCAAGATCCTTAATATATAGCACTTCAGATCAAATAATGAAGCTAATATGGTTTTGTTCAGAACATTGTCAATTTAGTGTGTACCCATAATGTACATGTTGATGGATCAGTATTGTTCTCATGCTTCAATGTTATGATTAATTGATTTACGTAAAAAATAAGTTTTATTCTACATGTAGTTTAAACATATATATTTGTCGTCTTCAAAATAATTATAAATACTGGCAATTACGTTCAATATTGATACTTTCATTTACTTTTATGATTATGATTCGTCAATTACGTTTTTACATACTATACATTCATATTCCATATCTATCTTCTAGCGTCTCCGTGCGAGAACTCTGGCATGTTAAACTTCGCTTAAAACAGCCAGTCCCTTCAAGGTCACGATTTGACAGATCAATTTCAAATATTTGTTTATGAATACAAGAGAAGACAAAATATAAAAAAGAGTAAGTTTTACAATGTGACAATTTATTGACAGTATTGGAAGTAATATATGAAACTCCACAAAAAACACAAAATATACGTGAGTCTACAAGTATTTTATTCTGTAGTTTAGTATTGTTTATTGTTTTTAGTTATAAAGTGAAGAAAGTTTATGAGCTGGAAGCCCAAATAAGAAAAATATAATTTTTTGTGAAAAAGTGAGCGAGGTAGACCGGAAATTTCCAAATGGGGTTGAAGAGAAGACAGGGCTATCGAAGCGTGGCCGTGCAGAGCATGGCAGGGAGGAGCAGGGCGGAGAAGGGATACAACAGAAGAGATAGTAGGCCCCACCGCAGGGTATGAAAAAATGGAATTCCTCTCCCTCTCTAATAATTTACTATAAACCCGAGCAACGCCGGGTGCACCAGCTAGTATATATATATATATATATATATATATATATATATATATATATATATATGGCAGCCAGAGTGTGATGAATGATGCAGACTCCGTGATTTGTACATTAATGAAGAAATGGAATGTTAATTTCTTCAATGAGAAATTCATGTTAATTTAATAAAATTAGAGTAAAATTGTAAACTCGAAAAAAAATTAATTTTATCATTCAACAAAAATTTGTATACAAGAAATAACCTGAAAATATTAGTAATAAGTTAAATGTTATAATCGCAAATAAAATAAATATGTATTGAAGAAACTTCGTAAAATGTACACAATTTTTTAGTGAGTTAGTGTAATTAAATAATAACATCCTACGAGCGACACTAATGTGTTAAATCAACATGATGTTCATTGGAAGTTACCGATATCCAATGTGTGACGTGAAATAAAAAAAAATTCATATCGTGTAATTCTTACTGTCAATACTTCTCTTCGCTCTATTGTACTTTTCCATACCTGGTAATCCACATATATGGAACATTAAATTGTCATATCGAGGGGATGAAGGCTTTCCCGAGAAATGGCCGTCGGTTTCGTTGCAAATCCGGGCATCGAGAGCGTCGCGTCGCCAATCCCGCGCTCGCGCGACCCCAGCGTCGTATTCTCGGGTGGGCGTCGCGGGAAATTGCTTCCTCCAGCGGCCAGCGCGCGGACGCCGCCTAAAAACAGCCGTCAGCGCCGACGGCGGCCGCGGGCGCCGCTTTGTGATCCTGCGATATTGCAGCGGCGCTTCTCCAGCCGAGTCCACCTCCCTTTCCGTCATCCCTGCCGCCGCTGTTACCCCGCGACCGCCGCCGACTATCACGCCAGAGTTGCCATCGCACCCATGTTGTCGCCGTCGCCGCCGCAACCACCACCGTCGCCGCCTGCATCACTGTAATTGGGTTGTCAGATATCCGGATTCTCTCCGATTTTCCGGGTTTTGAATCAATTTTACGAGATGGCTAGGAATTCATCTTACGAGCTGAATCTTAACGAAAACCTTCATTTCATTTAACATTTTATGGATTAAATACATAATAAATGCTTGACGGGATTTTGCGTTTGCAGGCCTGGGGCGGCGGTCGGTGTTGGGCAACCCCTCCTCACCGTCGCCACCACTACCAGCGCTGTGCACCCTCCACTTCGTCCACTGCCGCGCCGTCACCCGCCCCGGCGAGCAGCGGTGCGGATATGAGCCCTCGCCCCCGCCACCGTCTCTTTCCACCACCCGCCTGTCTCGCTCCCTCGATCCCGCGCGTCGTATTCCTGATCTGGGCTTCAGATACATCCTCTCGTCCAAACACTGTGCGGGCCGGAACCTTCCTCGGACGCCTCCACTTGTCCAAATAAATCTCCTGGGATCTAGCAGCGGCGGCGGGGATGTGGGCGGTGGTGGTTGAGCGGGGTGGAGGGGAGGAGGGCGAGGCGAGGTGGCACTGTGGAAGGCGGAGGTTGCGGCGGTGACGAGGAGGTTCCGGAAATCGCCGGCGCCGGGGGCGGTGACGTCGGAGGCGGTGGCGGCGGCGGCGCCGCGACGGACAGGCGCCGACAGGCATCGCCTCGGTGTCGCCGCCGTGGGTGCCCGCGCCCAACTGAGCTGTCATCGCCGGCTGAGCGGTGTCTCCGCGCGCCCCGCTGCTCCGCGCCTGAGTGGCTGGGTAGTTTCGCGGAATCGCAGCGCAGCCGGCGCCCTCGAGTGCGGCCGTCCGCCGCTTACCTTCGCGCTGCGAGCCGCCGTGCGCGCTCATCCCTCTTCAGCCCCGTGTCGCAGCGCTGCTACACTTTGCTCGTCGCGTCGGGTGCACGCCGGCCTCTCGCTGCCTCGCGCCATCGATCGCGCACCGGTTTGTTCTATTTCCTAAGTATCGTCTCATAACCTTTTTCAGTTATCGAAAATCCCGGTTTCTTGACTTCCTTTATATTTTTCTAAATATCACATGCCTTAATACATTTTACAGGGCACTTTACTATACAAATATATGAGTATACATAGAAATTAATTCCAATTTTTTTTTATTTTTATGTAAAATTTAAGTATCTAAATAATACTTTCTTAATATCTTCTGGCTTTTCATTCCTTTCGTTCATGGAAAAAGTACTTTAATATTTCTCGGATTCTGTTATTATTGCCAACTCGGCTGTAAAGAGAACGATTTTGATGTCCCTCCTAATTGGTTCTCAGGGAAGGGTTTTAAAACAAGTGAGATACGAAAAAACGGCAGTTTTCCTTTATTAATAAAACGCTAAGAAATGTGCGTTGTTTGAAATGTGTGAATAGAATGGAAATGGGAAGATGGCGTCGTGCGCAACTTGGCAAGTTCGCGGGAAATGGAAGAGTAGTTGGGTCTTGCTTGGAAATCATCATGTTGTGAGGTCGTTTAATCGATTGTTTGTGACTATCAATTGTATGTATTCAACGTACTTTCTTGTGATATCTACAAAAAAACATCAAAGAGATGAGGGTGTTCTGATTATTATTTGAAAGTTGTAATTCATACATTATTGTTTTCTTTCTCAGAACTGTCTGTTTCTCTCAATTATACTACTTAGATGTCTGACACATGTGCCTTGATAAAACAATTTCAGTGATGATATTAAAAATTCGATCAATACATTTAGGTAAGGTTAATAGGAGGATTTACTGTTATAGACCAAAACAATATCCGTGTAAACAATATTGTGTAAATATCTTGGTAAATATAAAACATATGTATTTTGATGGATGTGCAGAATTTTCTGTCGAAACGTTTTTACAGCTCTTTCTTTTGTGTAATGTAATCGCACGGGTTCAACTAGTAACTTTTTACTTCTACGCTTTGTAAACTTTCTAATTTTGGAGGTACAAAATTACTATAAAAATGCGGTTGTACAAATTGAAAAAAAGTGGTATTACTACTGCTTTATATGAAGCTTTCCATCATAAATTAATTTCGAGTCATTGCTTCAGTTATCTTCTTTTGGCACGGTTGATGAAATTTATAGAATTATAATTTACGATACAATGAGTGAATGTGACAGTACAAACGGTTGGTGGCGCTGTTGTGTTGACAGGTCGTGAGAGCCTGACCTCCCCGTTTCAAAAATAAATAAAACAAAGTTATCACAAATAATGAAACTGCAGAACTACGTTTTGTGACACAGCGTTTCTGAAATACAATTCCAATGAATGTGATGATGTCCGAATAACTTTTAATGTAGGTGTATGGATGTATCGTGAAGGATACTGAAGTGTTGTGATATCTACACTTTTGACAATGACCGTTCACTACAGAAAGTCATCAAAAGCTTGAGTAGACTTCGTGCTAAGAAGTTCAGATAAAAATCTTCGCAAAATATAATTAGCTAATTTCGACTTTGAACAAAAACAATTCGTTTTAAGTAACAATCAATACTGCGCGTCATCAAAGTGAAGCATCATTTTCTTCCAGTCATATCTTCTCAATCACATATCGCATATCCCAAGATCGATAACTAAAAAATAGGGATTATATTTAGTCCCCCATCTCTTCCTGTTAAGGTGCCTGGTAGCTGATAACACGTTATTTACTTTATACTTTTACATACACTTTTATCTATGGCAGATTATATCTCAAAGAAGTTAATTTCTGCTCACTGAACTACGAAATTGGAAAAAGAGTGGCGAGTTTTAAGCTTTCTTTTCTTCCAGAGCACCCACTGTGCATGAAGCGAGTGCGTTCTATTTACTGAACGAGTGTAATATGATTTGCGAACATATTTACTGTGTTTATGACCTCGGTGCGTTTTGTTGTTTCTCTTCTTATGAATACACTCAAAATAAACATAATCAAATACAATTGAATGTTGGTTAAAATACAACTGCATGACTTTTTGCTTTAACTCCAATATATTTTATCAATTTATATATGGATTTACACGTTGATTATCTTATTATGTGTCGGAGAGGTTGGTGTCAGTATTGCTTTTTTTTCCTCCCTAGGACTTTTATCCAGCCAACAGCCGGTTACCCTTTACGTCCCGATGGGACGCATATTTGACCATACACTAGACAAACACTCTTGCGGGCTCCTCTGATCTGGTGTCAGCATAACGCAAGGCCCTCCGTGGCAACACATACAAAGTCAAGGGGTACACAACCACGCCCAAGGCGGGACTCGAACCCGCGACCCTTCGGACCGAAGCGCTGAGTCGGTACTCGCCCTTAGCCACATCGGCCATACAGGTCGGCAGTATTGTTTTTAATATCAGAAATAAAATCTGTGGGGCCGTTGAAGACGCTTTTCAAACTTTGGGAAAGGAGAGTTTACAACGTAGAAGACTGCTATATTGAACGATAGTAAAAAGAATTGGCGCACCGCCATATGGTGAGCAATTACAACTTGGATGCAACTACAGCAGCAGAAAGTCGACCGAGAAATGAGGAAACACGACACTTAAGCAACTTTAGCATGTGAGACATCTTGATAAGTTTAATTATAAGCATATTAATATTAATGCATAGTCCATTAATGTGCATACATATACTATTTGTAAATAAGGAAATATAAATATTTGGAAATAAAAAATAATAATATCAAATGAAGAAGCAAACTATTTTCAGTTCAATTTAAGGAAGAAATGTTATGAAAATCATTCAAAAATGAAAACGTTAATTTCAGTCAGGAAAACTGATAATTTTGATGGTTCAGTTTTCGAGCTTTTGTTACATCTTAATTAATGAGTAAGGGGTATACGTTAAAATGGCACTAACGCAGAGAGAGAAAAAGGGAGAGAGAAAGAAAGAGAGAGAGAGAGAGAGAGAGAAAGCTATAACCTTGAAAGGGAGGGGTGCGGAAGCGGACTCGACAGATCCCTTCTCTGTACAAAGGAATTTTATGTCGCGCCGGGCCGTGAGTTGCCGGGGGGTTGGCGCTGGTTAGAGAAAGAAACGGATTTTGACTGAAGACACAGTGAAATTTTGCAATTATTGCAAAAACACAGTGAAATTTTATCATTGCAATTACTATTGTTTTACTAAACTATGAATACAAAAGATACAAATAATAATTAACTAAGACTGTCAGTGAATTACATGTATACAAGTGTCTGGAGGAAAAAGAAATGAAACTGAAACATGAAAATTAACGTAGATGAAAGCGTTTAAAATTATGTCACATATTCTGGTGGATCGCAACTGTTCAGTTCGTGGCATGTTAATTCACAGGTCACACGCCACGAAGGGCGAAAGCGGAGCTTAAACCTTTCAGACACAGGTGATGCGAAGTGTAGACCTCTGCGTTGCACAGCCTTATGGATGTAGGAATGCACGATCCCACAGAGTCCAGTGATGGCAGGGCGCAAAAGCAGCGCCGAAATGGGGCCGCAGCACCGATGACGTGCTTACAAATGGCAGCAAATGAAAGGGAGCGGCTCACGAGGTCAGCTTCCAACAGTCGGCCGGGAAGATGAATGCCGTGCAACACGTTCAGATGTGGAGTCAGTGTGCAAGACTAACAAACTCGAAAGTAAATAACTGGTGAAACCCAGACTTAAGCTTACCGAAGGCAATGTATAGTTTGATGGAGGCTAAAGTAAAACGACAATACGAAGTCTGTCGGTCGAAGAGCTGCGGAAGGCAGCAGTACCTCGTCAAGGATAATGTTACAAAGACTTGTAGTGAATGAACGCACATCTGCTTGTCGAAGAAAACAGCAAAGGTACTCAAACACTGACAGAAATTACATTAAAATTAATGTACTACTGTACATGAATTTTAACGTACCTTGTACATTAAAAGGAGATTGATATACCTGTATATTAATTTTAATGCTTAAATTAAAAGCAATGTAGATTTAATGTACGATTGTTATCTTACTTGTGTACATGAAATTTAATTGTACACGTAGATAAAAGTAACTGTACGCGTACATTAAATTAATTTTACACACATAAAAATTACTTTCATGTACTTAACATTAAAAGTAATACAGAAATTTCTGACAGTGTACTAGAGAAATGGCAGGAAGAATGAGTCGGGTCGAGGGAGGAGCTTATTACCTCCTAGGCAGATTTTTGGCCGTCGGTACTGTTTAGGGGACGTGCGAGGAAGTGTTTTGGGATTAAAGACTACTTCAAGGCGCCTTCCCGCGAACGCGCCGGCGACCCAGTGGGGGTAGAGGAGGCGGCGCGCTAGTGAAAGAGCGCGGCCATCCACTGAAGGCGGAGGTGACGTCACGTTGGTGACGGCGAAGGTGACGTCACCGCACGCATTTTGTGACGCGGTCGGAACAATCTACTAACAAAATAATACAAATGAGGTGAATTTTAAATCGATCAAACAATCCACAATTTCAACTATATTATCTCATTCACTGGTTCTGATTTCTACTTCAGCGCTTCATATTCAATTCATGGGTTGAAAAATTAATAGCTGTACAAGATTTCTCTCTCTAAACGTAAAGAAATTGTCTAAATTAATCTTTAAAACTTGCCAGAACATTTCAGCCAAAAATAGTGCACAAGGACAAAATGTACACTGTACAAAATATTTTTGAATACTAATCCATCTAAACGAGCTAAATCAAATCAGATAAAATGAAAAAAAATTAGTCAAAACCTTAACAAAACGAAGTAGTTATCTCTTGATCTCTGATGCAGATTCCTCCAGACCAGGCAGGCACTAAACAATTATGAGATAAATGATTTGGCAATGAAAGGAGTAAAAGTAGAATAATACTCCTATGGATAATTACCTAATGTTGAAAAACTGATAGGATTCGAACTGAAATGCATGAAACGTGTGGGAAGTCCCAGATTGCAGAAGGGAGAGTAATATCACACAAATTGTGAGAACGTATCGTGTTAACACTTAATTGAATTAATATATATATGTATATATATATATATATATATATATATATATATATATATATATGGATTTTCATACATTTTTCTTCTTGAAGGCAATAAAAAATAATTTAAAAATAGTCTTTCGGCAAGGAAGTTTATTTAATATTTATTATTTAGATTCTTTGCGGAATGGATTAATGTTAATTTATTGCAATGAAATTGGTGTATTCCATCATATTAATTTAAAATGAAACAAAGGTCACAGGCGATCTAATTAGACATTCAAGAAGATCTGCAGTTTAGAATATTACTGACTGATACTGACTGTTCTGTCTCGTGTAACGACATGTAATGTCACCCAGCAAGTGCAGTGTGCAAGGAAACACCCCCATAGCGAAACTATAATAAACATTACGCAGTGTTATAGTACGCAATTGCACTTCTCTCCAACTAAAGTACATTTCACACAACACTTTGCTTGGTGCACTCTGCTCTGTTGCTCTGTCCCCAACGGGGGCATCGCCCCGCCCTGGGCGCTGCGTGGCGACGCGCCACCGCGGAAACTGCCCCGCGAAGGGAGGCGCCGCGCGGCCGCCGCTTTTACGACGGCGACGGCGCCGCTGCCCGACGCCTCGCCCTGCCCTGCCCGGCCACGCCCCCTACACCCTCTGCTCTTCGTCTTTCCCCGCCGCGCCCCGCACAGCGCCAGCACTTCCCTTTCCACTCCAACCCTTCTCACTTTGCCTTTCCTCGCCCCGCTCCGCCCCCCTTCCCCCTCGCTCCGCTCCATCCAGATCAACCTACGTCCCCGCTCCATCCCTCCTCGCTCCGCCCAGCACCAACCCTACCACCCGTCACCGCCCCTCACACTGTTCTGTCTTGCTCCGCTTCACCCTGCCCGATCTCCACCCCCGCTCCTCTCTTTGTTTCGCCTTTTCCTGCGCCCCGCCCAGTACCAACCCTCCCACCCATGCCCGCCCCCCTCACCCTGTTCTGTCTCGCTCCTCTCCACCCCGTCCCACGTCCACCCCCGCTCCTCCCCTTCTCGCTTTGCCTTCCCCCGCACTCCGCTCCACACAATCACTCCCGCCTCTCCCCGCACCACTCCTCCGCGCTCCGCTCTACCCCGCCCGCCCTCACACCCGGTCCACCTCTCCCCCTTTCGCTTTTCCTCATCCCCTCCCTCCAGCGCCCTGCCCTCCACCCCGCCACGCTTCATCTTACTCCACTCGACCCTGCCTCTCCCCCAACCCAGCTCCACCTCTCCTCACTTGGCGTTTCCCCGTCCCGCCCCGCTCTGCCACACTCCGTTCCACCCTTCCCCTCCCCCAACTCCGCTCCGCCCCTCCTCGCTTCGCGTTTCTCCGCCCCACACTGCACCATCCCCTCGCGATCTCCCCAACCCCGACCCAACCTCCCACCCCCGCTATGCTCCGCAAAACCCAAATCCACTTCGCGCCGCCTCGCACAGCGCGGAGCTCGTTGGCCGGCGAGCGGGTAATCTTTGGAATCCTGCGGAGGCCGCTCCGGATTAAGTACCTCCTATACAGCGCGCTGCGAGGGGGCGTCCCCAGTGAATTGCTAAGAGCCAGTGTTTGTCGTAAAATCGAAAACTCTTTTTGTTTCAAAGTTTACGTGTAGCGCTGGTTTATTGGCGTTTGACGGTGCCTGGCAGGGTATCATTTTGCTTCTAATACTCAGGGTGATGTGAACTTGGCTGATAATGGAATTGCATCGTCCACATAGTGCTCTAACCTTGGAGTGATTGCCATTGAAATGGCCAATGGCCATTGAAACGCCAAAGAAAAATTCGTTCTACAGTCTACTTCTCGTATTATTGTCTAAATGAGATCAAAAAACATGCAATTTCCGTTTAAATGCAAACAAAAAATGAATTAACCCGTCTATATTTCGGAATCATTGAAATTACCTCAACAATACAATCTCGAATTTTCGGGTCTATAATCCATTTTCAAGACCATTTTACGCTGTGGCTTCTTATTTCCGTTGAAATTAAGATCTAGTGCAATTTCAAAGACGGTGTTACCGATAATCGTGATCTGTATAAATAGATGACGAATGTTTATATCTGATATAATTCAGGATATAATCAGAATTCAATTATAATATTATTCTTACTATTTTGTTTTCATTATTTAATTTTAATTAATTATTTTACAATAAATATAAAATAGAGAAACTACGAAAATTAATAAAACAAAACCTAATTTTAAGAAAATAAATAAGAAACTATTAAATTACTGATGTGTTTATACTGAGCTGTGCGGTGCAAATTGTAAGGTAAAAGGTTACAATTTTGGTAAACAAAAGAATTTACAGGGTCACAATATAGCACATTGTATTTAGCCGTTTTTATGAACTGCGTCAGAATATAAGATATTCTTAAAAAATAAAGGAATTTTTTCTATTTTCCCCTCCTTTTTGTCGATTGAAAGGGTCAAAATAGGATATAAATGCCTTGAAAAGTTCTCAAAGCATCTTTATCATTATAGAAAATTGCAAGGATGATTAAAGTCAATATTCACAGGTGTAACGTGGTTAAACATCTTTTTCGTTTGTAATAAGGACACAGGGTAAATTTATTTAAATCCGACGAAAAACTTGCTTTTTACACTTTAATTACGATTTTTAATATAAAAAAGTTTTATCCTCGGAAGCAGTTTTGTCTATCATATTTCGCTACCTCCTTTGATAAAAGTCACTCATGTTTAGTTGGTTAAGTTTTGTAAACGTGCATTGAAATGGTAATAAATTGTATATTAGGACAAACCATGAAATTAAATATACATAATTTGTAACGTTTTATCACACACAAATCAAAAGTAGTACGTAATGTCAATAAAAACAGTGTCAATAATTCAAGGCAGTATACATTAATAGTAGCTTAACCCTTTTGCCGATTCTGCGTGCACACTACTCATAAAATCCCTGTGTTAGAGCTATAAAGAGAGGTATTATACAGCTCGCGATTCTCGGCCGCTATCCCACTCCAAATAAAAACGATCCAACGTCCGCTTAATAACACGCGCTTCCCTGCGCGACAAGGGCCGTGATCACCAAGGAGTGCACCGCTTCCTCGCAGCAGCGCCTTGTGGAACTGCGCAGGGGGTGGGCGCGGCGTACGCGCGTGGGAGCGCAGTTGTCCGCGGCGGGGCGAGCGCCACGCCCCCCTCCCTCCGGGCGGGGGCGAGCGATAATTGCGCGGAACTGCCCCATTTCCCAATAAGGGACCTTTTAATGACGCCGTTGATGCGCAGTTCGCGCGTGAAGCGGCCTCGTAATTCGCGGCGAACAGCCCCCCCCCCCGCGCGCTCACGCCCACTCGCCGCCCGCCCGCAGTGCACGCACGCACTTAACCCACCCCGCGTTGGCGCGACGCACTTGGTGCAGCGATCTAAAAGACTCGATCATCCCGCCTCTCTCTCTCGTAACCTATCGTTTCGTGTTATTCTACACAAAACTCAGAATAGGAACTACACTGAAAGGAAAATAGATGGCGGCTCCTTTGATCTTCAATGAGCCAACGCGCAACCCGGACCCACATCTTGAAACTGTGCAGAGGTCAGCTCACACGCCATTTTCTCAAACAAGTTTCAATTTTTTTCTTCTAACTTTTCCAAACGGTAGTGCAACTTTTCCAACAGGTAGCACTGCTTATTATAATAATTAATATTAATATTGATATTGGTGTATTGTTTTGATTTTTCAAAATTATACCAATGTAATTTTTTGGAAATATCTCTCATGCCGTTACTATACACACATCCAGCGATTTGTAAACATTGTTGCATTTGTGCTTAGAGTGCTTTAAATGGCTTCAAATAAAGTTTTTCGAAAACTCAAAAAGTTTCTGGGAAAAAGAACTCGAATATCGCATTTTTAGTAACGCTTAAACGATATTTTCTTAAAAATGGCTCCAAATTTTTCAATGAAAATTTTAATTAAGGACAAAGCTTTACTCTTCTTTAATAATCTTAAAATAATATTTTGGTACTACTATTAGGAAACCGAAAAATTGAGAAAATTTTTAAAAAATGTACTTTGGGCGGAGATAGATTGCAGCTGGCTAGAGTATGTGGCATGTACGATAAACTAGCCCAGACCAAAGAAAATAGAAAACTAATGCGTGAAAGTCTATGTCATTCTGTAGCACTTATAGTTATGTATTTCTAATTCTTTACCTTTTCCTCTCTATTTTTTATAAATATTCGCCTCCGTGCGATATTAATATTTATCTATACGAAGCAAATTTCCCTTCAAGTTACGTATGTTTTTGCTATTTATGCACACACCAAATACGAGTAAAACGGAAGAAAGGGCATCCTCACCACCGTTCACCACACAACAAATACCGGGTCGTACAGCTGCTAACTCACTTTCGATATAGCGACTATGCACATCATATCGGCGCACGGATTGTGGGAGCTTTCGTTTCTGTGTAGTATCTATTCTATGATTCCACCTTTCTCTACTAACTCAACAGGTAGAGTGATATCACAATCTTCTGCTGAGTCGACGGTAAGTAGTATCAGTTAGTGTGCAGTGCCTAGGTTCAAGTCTCGACGGCGGCAGGATTTTCGACACTAGTTGCTTAGCTTAGCTAGGTCGAGTTCTGTCGCAGTCTGGAGGAGAATTCTGGAAGCCGGCTGCTCAAAATTGTAGGTTTCCGCGGTTTCTCCCATCAATAGTAGCCGAATACTGAAGCAGTATCCAACAAACATGGACTACGTGCAAACATCCCTTTCAATTCCTTATCCTATCCTCACTCCTTATTTACACGCACTTATTCTTACATGCACTACCCTACCACACATGTCGAGAGACCGGTCGGGAGCTAAGAGTTTATCCCGGGTGGGGCGGTGCTCTGCTGGTTGGAGATACCTCGTTTAGGAAACTCCGCTAGGTGACGGTAGGTCGGCGCCGGGTTTCACTATCCACCAGGGAAAGTGAAAGTCACCTTTCGAGGAAGATACATGCTCTATGCTTACGGGACTAGTGACCTTTGTCGTTTACGCGCACGGAATCAGCAATCAATCAATCGATTATGAGTGATCCCACCATCCTCTACTATCTAAACGCTAATTTGCCCCATGGTTCCATATCAGTCGAAGACTTAACGAACAAACCACCTACTCTTCTCTTCTTCTTATCCGATTCTGGCAATTACCCCACTACACTCTATTGATCTAATATTTGCAATATCCCAACCTCACAAAAATTCATTCTTAAATGTTGTTGTTTTTTTGGTTATTTAAGGTCGCATAAACAGCTAGGTCATTAGCGACCACATTGGCATTAACGTTGTTAAATTTGAAAATTTAAGTCGTAACAAATATTGAATATTGGTGCTAAATCAACAACTAGAAGCCAACAGTCATCCGAGAAGTTCTTCTGAGAAGATTTTGTACCCATAGTTTGTAAGCTCTTATCCTGTAATTAGGTTAAGCATGTTAGTATATGGGTAATTTTTTGTCATCAATTTTCTCAAAAATGGTAACTTGTAAAATTCAAAGTGTGATCTCATGGCCATGAGAAGGTTCTAAAAACCTAAGAATTTGTTATAAAGATCTGATTTTTTGGTTGGTTGAGCTCTGAGAAAAAATTTGTATTATGTGTAAAACTTTTTATTAATTTCAAAACAGGTTTTTGTTTATTATAAGAAAACCATTGGTTGTAGCGGGTTCTATCAACAAAATCCGCAATTTAGAGTAAATTTAGGGTTGTACAGACACCTCGTTTGCCTTTGTAGCCTTAAAATTAAGTTTTTTATGGCAAAATAAAAAATGTTATATTTCTATGCTGTGATTTCTGGCATCTCTGCCAGGGGCCATCACCATTGCTTGCATGCTGCGCACGTTGCCTACCCTATAAGGGGCAAACATAAATTGCTTAGGCAAAGAGGTCTGTACTACTCTATGGCTGTATCGATATTTCCCCGCTACTCCCCTCCACTGCCACATTGTCACCACTTCTAGGGTTGGTATAAAAGACGTGCGCTCGCCGCAATGTGTTTTATGATATGGAATTGGATCTTATGTTTGAAATCTTTGTTGTTTTTAATGGTCGTGTAAACTAGCCTATAGTTTGAAGCAGGTTTACTCTTTATTGGTTCTTGTCTTGTATTTTTCAGCTTCTAGAAGCAGTTTGTTCGTATGTTGGCCTTCGATTTTATTGTGGAGAGCTATTTTTTGGTACTGTACATTACTCATGGACATTGTTAATGTTACAGTTTTTTCTCTCCTGTCGTATCACGGCGCTTGGCCGCATTCGGCAGTTCTGAGCTTTGATGGATTTGCTGCTCCTGTCGTGAGTAAGACGGCGTTCGGCCGCATTCGGCAGTTGGGAGCGCTTTTGGAAGGCGTCTGCTAGGCCCGTGCGGCAACCTCGGCCGCGGCCACTGGACAGCGACGTTGAAATGGTCCCGTAGCCGGCAAAGAAGTCGGCTGGGCAACAGCACGCCGCCGGCACGAATTGGTTTGATCACATGCGGGCGTTGTTTGGCCGTGTGGAGGTCGGCATTTGTGTTCGGTCGCTGCTTGTTGAATGAAATATGAACGGGCAGGAGGCCGTTCTGCTTCATTCCGGAGTATTCCTGTTTCATTGTTAAATTTGTAAAAAAGGCGTAAGTTTTGGTAAGAGATCCATTTCCATATAACTTGGTAATCATGCACTCATACAAAACTTGGTTTTTATTGTTAATGGCTCGTTTTTAGTAGTACATCTTATCATTATTTTTGTATTGAAATAAGGCCGAGAACGGCTTCTTTGTCAATTTTGTATATTTATGTATTCATCTTCCTCGTCCTAAAATGGGAATTGTTGAGGTTGTCTAGAATACTGCAATTCTGCTTAAGGTTCAGGCGCATTGTTGATAGCGCCTTTTGAATTGTGTTCCTGTGTTATCACAAAATTTTTGTATAGAGACGGCATTTTTTCCGTCTGTCAATTTTATATCTGCATTTGTAGTTCTGTATTGTTTTTCTTGCAGCCATCTCCGTTTCCTTGTACAGCAAGAAAAAATGGTTTTGTAAGCTTTCTTAGAATTGCAATAAATGTAACATTTGTGAGGTATTTGGATTGTTATATCTCCACTCTCCGAGATCCTTTAAAATTTATGTTCCTGCTTTATTCCGAATCTGGAGCGTCCTATCGAAAGGTTTCGAATGTGTTGACAGTCTTCGTGAATCTGAAAGCTTAGGGGTGAAGCTCTGTGTTAGCCCCGAACAATACTTCATTAGGTAAACGCATGGTCACCTCGCTTCCTTTCTTTCAAGGCTAGGCTTTGTTCAAAACTTAAATTTGTGCTGTTTTAAACAGCTGGCGACCGTACTTTGTTATCTGTAATTGTTACTTTTCCCAATCCACGAGTTTTGCCAAGTTTGAAATATAACAAACGTAATGGTAACTATGTGGGTGAAACGAAATGGTGATTATAAGGGGTGAAAGGACGAACACAAATACAACCATACCCGAGGCGGGACTCGAACCCGCGACGCTTCGGTCCGAGATCACTACGACACTACTGCCTTAGTGATCTCGGACATCGGGCCGACTTTCCTTAATGTTACATGCATTGCGCGACTTTATCTTTTATAACTTTAAGCAGCAAACATGTTTTTTTCTTGTTATCATGACGAAGTAACTGCTTTCCTAGAAGGATTAACTAATAGGTAAATAATTTACCTTAAAACAAATCGCTGGCACCTTGCCTAAACGTTATTTGAAATAATTTTTAAAACCCCTGAAAAATTGTATCACAATTGAACAGGCAGTAAATAAAAGTTCGAAAAAGAAGAATTAACTTCGACGTTGATTTATAAAAAAATACTTTTTTTAACCAATTTGATCAATTATCTCTAAAACTACTTAAATGATAATTTTCAATTTTTTGTAGGAAGACAAGTAATACGTAATAAATATATGGTAGAAAAATGAGTACAGTAAGTTTCATACGGCAGAATTTCCACATAAGAGTACAAAAAAATAATGAAAGTTTTACTTTGACTTCAAACTCGCTGTAAGTTTAAAGAAACTAGTTAAAAGATGTAAATTTGCTTGTATTTACTTAAAACATTTCTCCGCAGCTGCTCCCAAACTTTTACAGTACTAGGTTGAATAATATCTGAGATAATGGTTGAAATGGACGGCCATATTAACATGGGAGAGATAAGACTTTGTTTCCCCAAAATATTTACAATAATGAGGTACACACAGACAGCTTTTGAGCTCCTACATGTAGCTACAACGTCAGATTATGAAAAAATTGAAATGCTATGCTATTTGCGCCGTCTACGTCAAACTGAACCTCATTCCCCTCTTCGATTTCATTGACTTCTCCAATTGCATTACTGAGGAACAACACAGCATTGTCGTTTCACATCGATTCCCATCATCCTGGATAGTACAATCTTTCAACTTGCGCTGACCCTACAACCCTAGCCGAGCTAACCGACATTGCATTTTATTCACATTGCATGCGCCATCGATTTCCTATATCCTTCATACCGCCTTCCTCTCTGTCTCAGTCTTAAATTTGCTGTCGATCTTTCTGTTCATGTCATGGATTTGTGGATCAACTATTCCCCGCCTCTGGCCTCCTCTTCCCAATTTTATAAAGCCTCTTTACATGGTACTTTTTCGTCCTTTTCCCTATACAGAATATGTAGAAAAATAGAAATGCTAATTTTCACGGTGTGGGTTCTATACCAAAATTGGCTCAAGTAACATAATATGACATTATCATTTCTTTTGAATGTTATAGTGACGAAAATATTTCATCTAGGAACTGCAAGAAGCTCATCAGCTTAAAGCAGTTGAACATTTCAATCATCATAGCGAATGACATTGGGGCTGCGCACATAACGAGATGTTAGATTAGAGCATGAGAGTTACTTTTGGTTTAGGTGAGCTGTATATTTGTTTTATTTACAACAGACCGAAAGGGCTAGTGACTGGCAGCAGATGGCATTATATTGACATCAGTTTTTGTGTGAAAACGACAGACGCAAATATTTTGTTTGGTACAACTTCATTCTGATAATTGTGTAATGTGTAGTAATTCTGATAGCTTTATGCGAGTTTTGGAGTCAATGGGGATGTTGCTTGAACGAAACAATGACACATAATTCTTTCTTATGTGCCGACTGCAACAATTGTCTCGTTCTGTAATGACAACAAATTTGTGAAAAAATGACCGTGCAAAAGGGCTTACAGACAGTCATCACACTCGCTTTGCTTCTTGCTTGTCCCTGGTAATTTTTTTCTAGCATCTCGGGACTGCCGACAGCAAATAGTCCAATAATATTTCACTGACCTACGGCGATAGATTATAAACACTATCTTTCAGTAACAAACTTCGATCGATTGTCAGGAGTTTTGTTGAAAAAAATAATGCGCAATTCGAGAATCCTATCAATTCTCCGTACTTGATCAGTTTTGTTGAAGGGCATTTATTTGTTCCTTCATTATAAGTCTATTTTTAACTACCTCCTTTTTGGAAAACGTTTCTTAACCAGTTTAACGCCCAATTCTTGCACACAATGACCCCAATAAACTTTTACGGATTGGGCATTTACAATTCACGTTAATTAACGTAACGGTGGTTGAAAATTGTCACTTTCGGCTGGATAAAAACAAGTTAGCGAGAAGGAATAATAAGATTGGTTCGTTACGCCAGTAGATCGATTTGGGTTCATTGAATTTAGTTAGACTTGTCAACGTGCTGAGCAGCACTGCCTCACTCTCCACCTCTCCCTGGCGTCTGCCCTCACCGTCCCCACCACTACAAAGGCCATCGTACAGCGCGAAAGGGGAACGCAAATTACGAGCCGCTCTATTGAGCGAGCTCGTAAACCTGTTGTTTCACAAAAAAATGCTTCCACCGGGCGACAACGCGTATTTACTACATTATATGGTAAAGTTATGTGTTGGCCCGAGAAAATCGAAGTAAACGTAAATAAAATGTATGACAGGAAATTAAAAGCGAAGTCGAGCGTACTCACTTCCATGGTGAAGAGACGTTTAAGAGACCATTGTTCTTGATAATTACCACAAGATGAACTACTCAAAATTATGAGGAAAGTTTTCATGTAAGTAAAATAAGCCACTTTGGTGGATATTTGTTGTATTATTGAAAAAATGTACATAGTCTATTATTTATTAGTAGTGTTATTGAACTTTTCGTTGCTTGTACTCCCAGAAGGCAAAAATGAAGAAGAGGAATGACCTTCAATGCAGTCATTGCGACTATCATACTATACGGCGCTGAGATATTCTCTGTCCATTTCCCTGGCCATCGCTGATACAGCTTCCGAAATTATCTCCGGTTTGCTGTGACCGAAATATTTTGTCCATCTTAGGCAATCCTTTGTTTGACGTGTCTGTGTCAATTTATAATATTCATGGAGATGATTTTTCGTCCTATTTTTATCAAAAATTACTGGGTACTCAAAAAACCCATTCTATAATGATATAAATTATGAATAAAAAATAAGACTATGTCTTAAACATTTTATTACAAAGTTAATAATTCTAAACAGAACAAATCTTCTTACTAGAGATATGCATTTTGTGAAAGATAGTGGATTGGCGCCATGAGTTCTACACAGAGAGCGCTCGGGAAGGCACTTGCCACGCCCGCTGCAATTGTGATGCTGAAACCCCCCGGCGAGAGTCGACCGGTGGTGAGTGACTATCGGTTGCGAGGCGCTCGGCGCCTAGAGCAGTCGCGTCGGCAGTGGGCAGCTGCGAGGCGTTTGGCGCTGCGAGATGCCGCTTGCTCGAAGCCCTTTCAAGGGATTTTGGAAGTACCGATGCCTTTCGAATCCACTAAACTACCAGTTTAGTGAGCCATTGCGGTCCACGAAACTGCTAATGGAGCTATTATACGGAATGAGGAAATTAAACTATATTAAAAAGGTAATGTTTCTGCTTATCCTAGAGCAGCCTAGGAGAGGGAAGGGGGAGAACCATATCTATTCGAAAAATCGGAAAAGTAATTTATTTTCAATGTTTTCTATTTAGTACCTCTGCCAAGACGCTCATTCCGTACTACGTAAATGGCATAATTTGTAACAGAACTCACAGACACGTTCATTCAGGAAAGGAAAATTTGCCCCAGCAGACACGGAAGTCACCGCGAACGCTCGCCGCACCCAATCGGTGGTATGCGCTTTCGCAAAGAGAACCGTTTGCAGAAAGTAGGGATGGGACATCTAGGTCGATGTTTCAAACATTCAAAACATCACCGGCGAAGGTGACTCCGGACATCAACTGATGATTCTGCGAGTGCCTTTGGTCAGGGTTGGAATCCCAACGGTAGCAGGATTTTCGACACTAGTAATATAGCTAGGTCGAATTCATCCATTGTCTGGAGAAGAATTCAAGCAGTCAGCTGCTCTGATCGGTAGTCTTCCGTAGTTTCTCCGATCAAAACCAGGTGAATGGCGGATCAGTACTCTAACAAACGGGCCACGTACCGCGTGCGATCTTTCGTTCCCATTCCTTGTCCTATCCTACCCCTTATATATACAAACACTAACATGCGTTAACTACCACACATGCCGGACGGCCAGTAAGGAGCTGAGAGCTTGTCCTGGCTGGGGCTGTGCCCATCTGGTAGGAGATACCTGGTTGGGGGAAAACCATAACCCGACGGATGGGTAGGCGCAAATCTCGCCATTCACCAAGGGAACATCACGACTTGCTCTCGTGATAAAATACAAGCATCACACTTACTGAACTAATGACCTTAGCAGTTGACGAGCCCGGAACTACTAATCAGGCAATCATTCAATTTTCAAAATATCGAGTTTTTATAAAACCATCAATATTTTACATCAATACATTTTGAAACGATGATGTAATGATGGGTATTAATACACGAGTGTGATATTACGATGCGATCGAGGTACGAGCGAGTAGGATTCAACCACCTAATCCTCCCCTCGCATACTGCCGCAAGTGGCTGTGGTTTATCAGTCCGCCTGCGAGAAAGTACTGCGCTAGTCAAATAGGATCAAAGTAAAATTACGATCTAATTTATGTTAAATAATATTCAACGAAAAATTACTAATAAAGAAATTAAAACAGACAAAAATAATATCATATCAAATGCAATTTTAATGCACACAATCGAACAAAACAATTGCTAGAACGCTTCTCAATAATTAATTAAGTGTTAATATTGGATTTGTATGATTCTCTGTGATAGGTCAAGAACCAGAATCGAAATGAAATCTCTGTCGTAATGGGCATCACTATGCAACTGGTTGCAGCTAACAAATGACAGCATTATACAATGGGAATTGAAGAAAACATTAATGGTTTTGGTTCGATGTTTTAATTTTGAGCATTGATGTTCAGAAACAGATTTTTTGTTGGCGATGTCGCATCCCTACCCCAAAGAGCTCGAGCACTCAATGCTGGGTGGCGGGTGGCTGCTCTGTCGCAGGCAATTGTTTTTCTTCAGAACGCAAAACTCTCATTTTTACCGAAAATTTTAAAATGTTATTCGCTTCTAGCCGGAAAAGATGATTGTGCCTCACTTTATTGAGTTTTATTGAGACATGAACACAAGAAGGAAGATGATTATTCTCACATTTCCGTTTCACTTTCCGTTAAAAAAAACATTTTGAAGATGTTATATACATTATAGCACGAAAACTTTGATGAAAATCGTAGGTGAGCATGCGCGTGATGTGTTTGGGGAGAAGTTCTTATGTGTCACCTTTTCTGCGGCCGTCATGAACTATCTTTGCCGCAATGACTGAAGGGAAAGGAGATGGTTCATTTGCACATCTCAGGAGTTATGAGAGCTGCAAAACCTTTTCTATATGCTGCGAAGTCCAAACCGCAGTTGAGTGTAACCATTCAAAGAGAAGTGTCTTTCTACGATCCCACTCTCACTTAACTACAATATTTACTCGGCACTGTAAACAGCGTACTTTATACTAATAAGTATATTTTTACTACGTAATTAAAAAAATGATTAATATACATTCATAGTAAGATACATTTACAGACATGAAAGTCATATATTGATATATGTAAATATAAAATAGGAGATAGATGCAAAGAGAACACATAAGAGACTAAGTTTGCCATGACAGTATACTAATAAAAATTAACAGAAAATTAGCAAATAGATATCAATACATCCATTCAGTGCCCTTTGCCATTCTATCATTTCTGAATCCTATCTCGAATTTTTTCGGTCACCTTACAAGAACATACCTTCCAAATGACATGGCACCTAGTAATAAAAACCTCAATTCTTCCTTGCTAGAAGAAGTTACATATTACAATGTTCCCATTCTCAGTGATGTTACACTCCTGTTCATAAATGCCATTGCTTTACCACTAATGAAAATGGCAAAATTCTCTCTGAAACATTGAGTTTAAACTGAGTTTAGACATAAAATTCTATCATTGATTAATTAAATAAAATCTTTATCGTATTATGAATAAAATTATTTACACAAATTCATCTTTAATTAGAATCAATAATCATATACAATTGTCCAATTAAGACCATAATAAATTTTAGAAAATGAATTTACGGGCATAACAACGAGAGAAATCATGCTTCAATCTCAACGTCAAGAGTGATTGTTTCCAATTGCACGATTTTCCCACGAACGCAGACACGCGTGACCAGGAGCAATTTCTGTGCAGTCGGCGGGATCGCACACTTCATTGGTTTTCTTCCTTCTTCCAGGCTCTCCTTCGCTCGACCAAGAGCGGAGCAGAATGGGTGGCGAGGTATTCAGCATTAAGGTCGGTGCGCCAGTGTTGGGGATACAGGAAGTGGGAAATGTAGGGGACGTTGGAGATGGCTAGGAGACGATTGCTATGGAACGTCTGACACGAGTTACTGACGTAGGTGGTAGTCGGAGACGATGGTCTGACGTGGAGTTGATTGTCAGAGGAAGTTGTCAGGAATTAGTGTCAGGAAGTTGTAGGATTATCGGCGATTGCTAGAGGAGGTTATTTGAGGAGTTGTTTGAGACGCATGTTGGAACGGTTATTTTATTCAGAAGGTTGTTGGTTCTTCACAACTGTATGATATACGACCAGTCTGTTATAAATACTGATTTATAGTAGTAGTTTCATTTTTAATATTAAAGATGAATTTCAACCCAAGAGCTGGCTTAATTTTAACGTTTGTAGTCCAATGCTTTTTATTCTTGACGATTTTTGCATATTTTCTGATAATTTAGAGCGATAATTATGGCCGGTTTCTGGAAGTGACGGTTGTCGTGAGCTGTCATACTAGTAGGATGTCGTGGGCGGTTGTCACAGTCGATTGTCGGGAGCCGGCGCCGGCGATAGGCTGTGGAGCGGCTATCGGCGCGTGGTGGGCGGCGCTATCGTTAGTGGCGGGGATGGGGCGAGGGCAAGGCGAGGGCGGTGTGAGGGCTGGGATGTGGCGGGGTGGCGAGGGGGGAGAGAGTGGGGTGAGGGTTTGGCGAGGGCGGGGCGAGGAGAGGGAGGGGGCGAGGGGGCGAGGAGAGGGGCGGGACGAGGGTGGGGCGAGGGTGAGGATGGGACGAGGGCGGGATGAGGGCGAAGCGAGGGCGGGGTGGGACGAGGCGGAGCGAGGTAAGGGTGGTGTGAGGGCAGGAACGGGCGAGGCTCGGCGAGGGCGGAGGCAGAAGGCGTGGGGTGGAGCAAGAGCGGGGAAGGGCGGGGGAAGGGCGGGGGAAGGGGCGGGAAGAGGGCGGGGGAAGGGCGGGGGAAGGGCGGGGGAAGGGCGGGGGAAGGGCGGGGGAAGGGTGGGACGAGGGCGGGACGAGGGTGGGACGAGGGCGAAGCGAGGGCGGGGTGGAGTGAGGCGTGGCGAGGTAAGGGTGGTGTGAGGGCGGGGAGGGGTCGGGGTGGGTCGGGGTGGGGCGGGGCGAGGGCGGTGCGAGGGTGGAGTGAAGGTGGGGTGAAGGCGGGGCGGTGGCGGGGCGGTGGCGGGGCGAGGGCGGAGGTAATGCGTTGCAGACGCCGCGGGCGGCGCGCCCAATGAGCCGCGCGGGCGCCCGTCCGCGCCGTTGCGGATCTCGCGCAGAGGGCGATGGCGCGTGCACGCGGCGCCGCGAAGCTCTGCCCTCCCTTCCCCTCCGCTCCCGGCACTCCCCCCACCCCGCCCGCCTCAGCTCCTAGCCGCGCACGGCTGGCGCCGGCAAGCGAAACGCCTGGCCGGACACCAATACACGGAGGGATAGGGGGGATGCGGCGGAGAGTTGAGAACAAGGGAGATAAGACGGACAATAATAGACGAGGAGGAAATCGGAAACAAGCAACGAAATAGAAGAAGAAATGAAAAATTGTGTGGCTTAGAAACCTGGGGGTATGAGAAGTTATGAACGAACGATGTAGTAATATCTTTGAAGTCTTACAAACAAAGTGTGTGAAATAAGTAGATCAGTGTCAGAACGTAGTTGCTCCTACTTAATTCCTAAATTATTACTAATAGAACGGCACATATATAAAGCATAAAAATCATGGAAGAAGAATAGATGTATCCTTTGTTATGATATAATATTAATTCAGAGAAAATATTTTTCTGAGACGTGCTGTGAAATTAAACACAGTGGATTGTACGGACAAGATTTCCCTTTAGTATCCCTTACAACAATCGCCTGCACGGGACGACTGGCCTTCGTGGCGCCCAGACCTTCAGACTGAGGATGGAGGAAGGGAGAGAATGGGGCGATGGTTTCTTCACCACTAATTTATTTCATAATTAGTTTATCAATGTAATAAAAATATAGAACAGATGACGAAAATCAGAATACTCTTGAAGGAAAATAACTTCGACATGAATGTTAATTTACAAATATTGAAGACTAATATCTCGTCGGTTTCACACAGTTGTGCTTCCTTAGAAAGTTCAACTGATTGCAGTGTTTCGTGTTTTATAAAACCTGCCACATAAAGTCATGAGCACTCTCTCACTTCAGCGGTTTTACTCCTAAAAAAATGTTAAGAGATCTGGAGAATATGCAAGCCTAATAATATACCACTGTGCCTGATAAAACCATTAGGATATGTTTTGAACTAAACTGCTCTACAGAATTCCTGGTTGACGTAGTGGTAAAACCTGCAAGACAAAAGTCGTGCTGAATATAATCAGAGGAGAAGAGAACAATACACACTTTGTTCTAGGTTTTCCACTTTTTTAAACCAATTACTCAGAAGGACGTAGATCAACAATGAAAAATAATAGAAAATGACTACCAATCTATTTCTGATTGAAAAATGATCGTGAAATATAGTTCTGAAAAATATTCAATTATAATTGAAGACAAATAATTATTTATTGCCTTCTTTTGCATCTGAAAGGTTTCTATAGTCGTTCAATTGTACTCGTTTTTTGTTAAATTTCAAAATGAGTTATGAACAGTTCGGAATTTCAATTAATAGAAGAAACATTGCATTCTGTTGAATTAATGAAAAAATATATTTAATATATCCTTTAATATCATCATTGTTTATATTTCCCTCTTGATTGGAATATACATTGGTGAAGTTACGCTGTTACGCCCCCCCCCCTGTCTCCTCTCTCACACTCAGTCTGAAGGTCTCGGCACCACAAAGGCCATCATTAATTCTTCAGGAGTTGCTGCAAGGAAGACTAAAAGTAAACATTGTTCGTGCCAACTATCGCGTATAATTTCAATTCACATGTCAACAATATATCATTTCCTCAAAATTAATTTTACATTATTAACAAATGATACATCATGGTTATATTCCATTCCCTGCCCCTATATATTCAAGGTAGTTCTATTTAGAAATCAAAAGTGATTGAAATTCTCCACAACTAAAAATATTTTGAACAGTCGACATTACTTGCCTCATAATTCAGAATCGTTGAACTAAAAGTGCATTTCCATATCGTGAACCCTTTAGAAGTTATGAGAGTGGTCCATAGTTGATGAGACTCCCGGTATAGGTACAAGAAAGTTTTCTACTAGTTACGCCCTATGTATAGATTCCACCAAAAATTGAAAGTAGTCACACATCGCTTCAATTGGTCAAATTTATGCGATAATCACAGTGTTTGACAGGGAGGACGGCAGATGCTGTGAAGTCGTTACGGAAGTCGTGAATACAACTAATCGAGAAAACACACTGGGTGTGAATGTTACAAATTAAGTGCCAATTTACCGGCGTCGATGAACAGAATGTGGAAGAGCGGGAATGTGTCGATGTGGAGGAGCAGGAATGTGTTTGTATAAGGAAACGAGAAATGCCAGAGGTGACGTGGAATGAAAAGTAGGGACAGGCATGTGTATGTTGGAAATCGATGGGAAACCCGAAAGAGGAGAAATCAAAGGACAGCATGGAGGGAATGCTCACGGAGTGGTAAACTTGTTACAGTCAGTTATTAGCAGTGAGTGGCAGGGAGGGGCGTCGTGTGGGGGTGGGAGGGCGCAGCGAGTGTGTTGCCCGACGAGATAGCGCAATGTGGGGAGAGTCTGGTCGCAAAGGGAGGAGAGTTAACAGAATTTGAATCTGCGCATTCCAGGCTGTGCGTGCGTGTCAACGGAACTCAGTGCAAATGCTAACAGTTAGAATGAGTGACGGATGGAGAAAAACGTGAGTTTACTGTTAAATGTAAGGTGAAAATATTCTTAAAACTCTCGAAGTACTGATGACCTGAACGTGACAATGAGGGCTACGATACTAAACCGATTTACTGAAGTTCAAGTCTGATATATTCGAGTAGAAGCTTATTAATGGAAAGAGTGTATCGAGTATTTTGATTGCAAATCTTGTGATTCAAATCTAACAGCAGTCTAGAATAATTAATTAATTTCAGAGAATCACATCTGTTTCGATAACAAGATGCCAATCTAAAGGATGGTGCATTAGGGGGTCGAAGTATGGAAGAATAGGTGGTGGGGACAAAGAAAGAAAGAGGGAGGTAGAGAAGATAATGTTGCAAAAGTTAAAAATAGAAGAAAGAATCCATTATGGAAAGTTAAGGTCGTTTATCATGATTCCAAGAAAAGATATAAGAACGAATCTACCGTTATCAATGAGAGCAGCGAATGTCATTAGAACACAACCTTCAGATTAAGGGTTGAAAATTGCTGGGGAAATGGTGCCAGTGAAAACGCGATTTAACTACAAACCTACCTATTATAGTGAGAAGGAATGTGATGCAAAATGGAGGTTTCGTTGGGTTGAAGGTACCGAAAACAGCCGTGGAAATTGCAGTTCGATGGCGCTGGAGGTGGTGGCGGTGGGCATGCGCACCGCGAGTGCTGGGGCTGAACAGAACAGCGGGTGAGCAAGGATGATGGAGGAGCTGAGATAGAGGGACTCCCGCTGGCGCGAACTCATGCGAGGTTGTGCGCACGGAGAGCCGCAGAAGAAGCGTGGGAGGTGAAGGCGTGGGCGGCGGGGACGTCGGAGAGTCGGGATGGTCGGAATGGAGGGGCGGCGGGGTGATGGGGGTGGCAAGGCCGATGGAGGTGGATGGAGCGGCGGAGGCAGCAGGCACGGTAGGGCTAACGGAAAGGCAGGGTGTAAGGGGGCGGGGCAGCAGTGTCAGCAGATGTGGTGGTGGGGGGGGGAAGAGGTGGCGGTGTGGGCAGCGTGGGCGGAAGAGGCGGTGGCGGAGGCGGCGTGAGCAGCGTAGGCGATGGAGACGGCGGGGCGGCGCGGGCGACGGGCATGGGGGCGGCGTGGGGCGGCGGGGGGCGTGGGGGCGGCGTGGGGCGGCGTGGGGCGGCGTGGGGCGGCGTGGGGCGGCGTGGGGCGGCGTGAGGCGACGAGAGCGGCGGGAGCGGCGGAGAGAGCGGCGTGGTCAGCGTGGAGAGCGTGGGCGGCATGGGTGGCGGAGGCGGTGGCGGCGGCGGCGTGGGAGGCGGAGGTGGCGTGTGCGGCATGGGCGGCGGAAGCGGCGTGGGCGGCATGGGCGGTGGAGGCGGCAGCGGCGTGGGAAGCGGAGGCGGCGTGGGCGGCGGGGTTGTGGAGCGAGGGGAGCGGCGGAGGCGGCGGGGTGAAAGCGGGGTCAGAAGTTCGCGGCGGGCGCGTGGCGGAGGTTGTCGCGGGTCAGGGCGCGGCTGCTGCTGCTGCTAATGCATAACAAAGTGTCGGGCGGCGCCGGGATGCACAGAAGCAGACTCAGACCGTGAATACATGCATGATGGGCGTTTCGGGACTTGTAATGGGGCCGCGATTATGCACATATTTCCCAGCACCGACCAAAGAGAAGATGAAATTACGTGGAATTCTAAATGACAGCAGTTACGCCTACTAAAGAGTAAACCTGCTCGGGAAAATGTCCAAGATTGGTTTTAGAGTTTACAGCCTGTTAAACAATAATTATTGTATAAGTTGATAAAAAGAATTTCAACTAAAACATCATATGAACTTATGAATTTTTTCATCTTATTGGCTGGTTGGTTGGTTGTTTAATGATTCCGGGCGAATCAACAGCTTAGGTCATTAATCCCGTAAGAGTATTGCATGTTTTGCCCTCGGGAAATGGCAGTGATCTTCCTCCACTAGATGGCGAGATCCGGCGCCGACCTACCGTCGGCTAGCGGAGTTTCCCCCTAATCAGGACTCTCCCACCAGCGAGGCACCGCCCCAGCCGGGACAAGCTCTAAGATCCTGACCGGTCTCCCGGAATATGTGGTAGTGTAGTGCGTGTTAGTGTAAGTGTATGTGTAAGGGGAGAGGATAGGACAAGGAAGAGGAAGGAAAGATTGCGCGCGGTCCGTGGACAATTTGTTAGGGTACTGCTCCGGCATTCACCTGGTGTTGATCGGAGAAACCACGGAAAACTACTCATCAGAACAGCCGACCGCTAGAATTCTCATCCAGACAGCGACTGGAGGCTTTCGATACTAGCTGAAAAGCTAGTGTCGAAAATCCTATCTCCGCCAGACCTCGAACCTAGAACCTCCCAGTCAGAGGCGTTGCAGTGACATCAGTTCATGCACTAAACTACCGCTCCCGGTCATCTTATTGGCGTTGGCAGAGAAACTATTCAAAATACATGAATACATATATATACTTGAGAGAAAAAAATCACACACAAATTTATTTAAAATGAGAAGAATTTTGCATAGAAAATAGTAACATAAAAACATTTCATCATTAAAATCACTTTTCTTTAAATTCTAGAAACGCTATGAAAAGTAAAAATGAGTGTAAAGAAAATGAAAGATTAATTTTTTGAAGAATTCTTTCTCCGTAGATCATCTAATAGGGAAAAAATTTCGGATTTCACAAGGCTAATTCGTCTCCAATATTCTTGCTCAAAATTGTATCGCGACGTTTGGGAGATTGCGGTTGAAATATACGATGTCATCGGAAAGCATTTTCGCCACCACTGCGCTAAAAACGCTGTCCTCATAAAAGATTACTTACCGATTACTAACGTGTCAATGTAGTAACATTGATGCTTTAATCAACATTTACGAAATAAAAATGCAGTTGGTATAGTTAAACTACCAGGTAATGTAGAGATAGGCCTTTCTTACAAAATATATTAATATTAACAATAAGTTCAATTTATTATGGACAATCATATTTAAATAAAATTTTTGAAAGTTGGTTTTATTACACCATTAAGTCTTGAGATAATCTCGTAAAACATTTCAGAGATCTCTCCGTCTCCATCTTCCGGTACATTTCTTTCATAGATATATTACAAATTTATTAACACCGATATAAACAAATATCTCTTTGGAAAAACTCTAAGATTGTTAGGTCAATGACATCAATGTAATAATTAAATTGTTTTAGACATTAACATACTAAAATATCTGAAATTTTCATTCCATAGTTCTTTGTGGAGTGCACTTGACGCATTATATTATTCTGTCAGTGAACGTACTAAAAAGAAACTTTATTACATTTTTTTGATAGGGATATCTCACGTAACTTTAATTGCCACCATTCATATCACTGACCTTTTGAGAACCGATCAAGGAACTTTAACACTTCAAAATGATATGTAAAGTTGAAAAAATTGTGAAAATTATCGTTTTCTAATTATACTTTTGCTATGTATCACACATTCTTTGTAGCTTCATATTCCGATTATGAGAAATTCAACCACCATAAATTTTACAAAATAAGTATTACTGACAGAGGTGTCAAAATATCCTACGTGTCCTTTCTTGTTGTGTATGTTTACACTTCTTTCTCGATGTGAAATTCAGTTAAAGTTTAGATATTTCTTACACTTGTTTTGAAATAATCAGTGAATCCATTACAAGTGCATTAGTGACATTTAGTTCATTTATCTATGATGCTTTCAAAATACATTAAAACTAACGCACTTCGCAATAAAGTATAAAACTTTGTGTATCAAAGATTTGTAATATAAACTGTAGAACTAAAAAGAACACTACAGAAAAATCAACTTGATCTGCAAATACTCCATGTAGCCTTTCCCCTTTTGCAAATTTTCTTATCACTGACCTTCCTACAAATTTTGTACATTGTTATCAAAATTGGTGGGATTTTCTGTCCCTTACAGTGCGATTAAAAAGAATGCAATGGATTAATACTCTTATACCGAAAATTTCTTTTTATCTCGCTTGAAAACCTTTTCGCGCTGGCGTGTTTTGCACAAAAAGTATAAATTTTTCATGTGAAAGTTACGTGAATGATATGTAAAAGTTATGTTCTATCACAGAATAGTTATTGAACTTTTCTTAGAGAATGGAAATAAGAATGCTGACCACGTCGATTCTTGTTTTATGTCTGATTTTAGTAACAACAACTAATGCCTCTTGCTCCACCGCGAAGGGCGTACTTCAAACGTTAGCATCATTTTTTATTTTCCGAGCTTAATAATCTCCAAACTATTTGGATGGAGAAGCATATAATTTGTCATCCAATTGGGAAAAAATTCCCCTTGCAAGTGACCATTAATATTGTCGATACTTGATGAGCTTTAATAAAAATGGTACTTTTAACCATAGTATACTAATTGAGAGGGAAATTCAAAATTCTGTGATAACACAGTTAATCGGATATTTATATTTTCTTGAATTCTGTTTATAATGCGCTCAATGCTTTGTTTTAAAGAGGAATAACGTTTTTAAAGAAGGTGAATGCGTAGAACCTGTACCTCGAGCCTCAGGAGTGAGCAACAAATGCATTCCTCGGGTTGTTTACAGATCCCAACCATTGCCTGAGGGACGCCTAGCAACTCCGATCGCTAGGACGAAATCCGAACAAACCAACTGCCAACTTAATAACAATCAAATTGTCGATGCGTTGTTGCTAGGCATGTGGTTCGTTCCTGAATAATGTTTCTTTTGCAACATTACAAAGGTTAGTCTTCTAAAGTCATGCTAATTATCCAACTACTGAAAAGAAAATATTGATGAATAAATTAAAAACGTATGAATGATTGGCTATGAAAATATGAAATACACAGGAAAAGTACTGGACAATTTGTACGTCAATAAAACATTCGTAACTCTACTATTACTACTAAACAAGTAACAACTTGTTGGAAAGGCATGAGAATAGAGGTAAGAAATACTAATTTGCTGAACAGAAGCGATTTCAATCTTATTGTCCATTTCAAAAGAATGGCCGTGCGGCTGGTACAGGGGCAAAATGACTATTCTGATAGACGTTGAATACGTTTTTAAGAGAGTACCCTTAAATATTGTTATCGTGTTGTGTATTTGAACTACATATTGCGAGCCACACGTCCGGTTACAAGCCGTAAGGCCAGCACCCGACCTGAGACGTCTTGGGGGGTGGCGAACACAATTCGCCAGATGGTCAGCTAGCTCAGTAAGACGTCCCAGTGTGGACACAATAAATAAAAAAAGAAGAATAGGGGGGGCAGGGTCGTGAAGATCGTTTTGGATTGGATGCAAAATTACACACAACTCGAGTTAGAATCACTTTTCACTTAATTCAGTATATTCTAGAAATATTTGCTGCTGTGACAGATACATAAAATGGCACACAGAAAAATCAAATACAGAATACTCTTGACTGTCTGTAAGAAAAACCCACACACACACTAATAACTCGATACACAATTTCTTACTCTTCTTTACAACCCAATTTTTTAACACACACACACTTTCAGAAATTCTGAGAATCGTTAAAATATTACTTTATACAAAAATGAAAGAAAAACACATTGAAAATCAAAACTAGTACTTCTGACTTAACATTACTTTCACAAAAATATGAAACTCTCTCTCTCTCTAAAATCCAGAGAATGATTACTATTATAATTCGTCTCTTACACAGACTCTTAATCACTAAATTACAATATCAGATCTTCGAATCCTTTTAAAAGAAAAGATTGATTCTGTTCTCACGTATTAGAAGTCGGAAACAAATGTACTTTTACTTTCTTTATCTTTTAAGCATGGCAAATATGTTACCCTCCCTTTCTTTCTACGTGACGGATACAGAATAAGCTTTCTGATTAAAATGAATTACTCCTATCCCTACAAAAACAGTTCATTTAGTACGACCTTACTTTATTCTCTTCTCGGCCGCGTCGGGAAGTCAGCTGTGCTTTCTTCTACACCTTCCCTCGGAGCTGTTTCGGCCTTGAAGCGTCGGAGCCTCGGGTTGAGAACGCAGTTGCCCACCAGAAACGCGTTCTTCGTCTCGTTCAAGGTTTATATTCTTGCGTACTCTCATATGAATTTTACTTAATTTCCAATTATGATTAATGACCAACTGGATATTCAGAATTGAAATGGATCCAGAGATCACTCTGTTTTATACGAGCACAAACTTTAAGAGAGCATATATATATATATATATAATATATATATATATATATATATATATATATATATATATATATATATATATATATATATATATAAACTGGAAAGAGAAATGAATGCAACTATTAATTACTGCCATCTATTCAAAACTCCTCTCCCTAATTCTCCTATTATAAATTCATAGCGTCTCTTATTATCTTTCTTCTAAGATTACGTTTAAATCAATTTATAATAGAATATTTACCTCTTCTTATCTTCCTGAAGAGTTTTTCTAAAAGTTGCAAATCTGAAGTCCGCTGCAATATCAATTCCTGGCGTGCCGTTTTCAATACGTCTGCCCAGTTCAGCTGCTAACCTCAGAAAGAACTTTTTCTTTCATCTGACTACCGGTCTCGCCCTCGGTCTATTGTGGCGGTCTCTCTTGATCTAATTCTCAGTTAGCATTCCTAATATTCATCCGCGTTGGCGCGCGTTCAAAATACTCCTTTCCCTCGCTCTCTTAGGTCGCATGTGACACGTTTTCGAAGTCTAAGAAAACGGACGGTCACGTAATTATTTCTGCAACGCGGGAGTCAGGATTCGACTATTTGAATAAACGTCAAAATTATACCAATATCAATTTCAGTTATTTATAAAATAATTGAAATTTTTTGTCAAAATAATTTTGATAAATTATTTCAGAAACTTTTACCAATACTGGAATATTACGAAAACAGTTATAAATATTTTTGCTATTGCGTCATTCTCAATCTCTCTGATTCCTAACGTATTTGATAAATTATCTTATCTTCCTAAAATAATCATTCAGAGGGCTTTGGCCTTAAAGGAAACCGTAAATACAATAGAATTTTCCGAGACGGCATACATAGGTTAAGCATTCAAAATGTTCAATGTAAGAAGTGAAACTGTGATGTTAAATACAGTAATAAGAAGAATTTTACATGCAATGTGTAGTCTAATGCGACAAAATATTCTTCATTCTTCGTAACTATGAAATAAATATTGTTTCCTGTAAAAAGTCTCTGAATATAAAGAAGAAAGTGGTAAAAATCGTAAAATGAGAACTAGAGAGCCTTGAAGGTATGTTTCATGAGAAGGATTATAACCTACTTAATATAAAATATTAATACTAACAATAAAATAATAATAATATTAAATTCATAATTCATCTTATGTTGTAAAAGTGAGGTTACATATATGTATTCATAAAAAATATGTTTGTATATATCATATTTATAGGATTTTATTTACTAATTAGCATATAGATAGGGGAGGTAGTGTTGGTAATTTCGTCAGTATTATCAAAACATACCGCAACTCTAATACCATTAGTTTCTAATGAAGAGTAAGACCGTGTTGCAAACAAATGTTGCGACATTTAATAGTTTCACTCTTTAATTCACTCTTTAATTCATGAGCTCTTTAATAAATATGAACGCTCTTTAAGATATGAAAAAAGAAATTTGGTTGGTAATGCCGATAATCCTGAGTAGATATGCTACATAGAAATTGCATGATGTGTGCTACAATTAGATCTCTGCATCATCAGCTATTTATTTAGTGCTTGTGTAACATGTGCGTACATTTTAATTGGCCTCTCTTCAAGGGTAAATTTGAAAATTTATTGATGTTTTTGCTTTCCAAATGTACAATTAATAAGTTACTATTTATAAAAAGCATATATATATATATATATATATATATATATATATATATATATATATATATATATATATAAAGTCAGTCTTATCAAATACATATATACATATATTGAAAGTACATGTATATATATATACATACATATCAAAGCCGGTTTTATCAAGTCGGTCGTTAATCATTTTCATTATTAACATCAAATCTGATGATGTCTTTGCTTGGTACTCCTGACTTGGGTTCCCTGCTACCTGGTTCATCGGCGTTGATGTGACTTTTACTTCTTCATCAAAACAATCGCCCGACGTGTCATCTAATTTACTTCCGACTCCAGTGTCCCTACTATCCAGGAACGTACTTCCGCCGATTCCTTCATCCGAGTCTTCTACACGCTCTATCTTCTCATTCCGTTCTAACATCGCCTTTTGAGCCTCCATTTTGCTGCCGCAATCTAATCTCTCGTCTTCAACTGCTTCGTATCGTTCACTCATTTTTCTCAATCGCTTTTACAATGCTTCCGTGCTTGCAATGCCGCCCTCAGCTCGCCTACGCTCGCAATAATACTGCAATTGTTCCCCAATTTAATTAATCTAATTCCCAAGTAATTGTATTGAAACAATGACCTATCAGTGATTCTAAGCATTAGCTGAATACACTATTCGTTTTAAATTTTGCATGAAAACCACAATTGTATAGTCTACTATATGACCAACCCAATTCTTCACTACACAGTTACCACATATGACATACAAATATCCACTCTCTGCAAATAAATTTTAACATCACCTATGCACATAAATTCACTACACAAAAATACCCTTCATAAAACACATCACATATATCCAAAATAATACAAATAACACTCCTGGAAAATTCCTGAAAACATTGGCATACACAACTTCAATTCAAATTCACAACAATAATTCACAGTCTCATTTCACACACTCCTACAGCTTCCCTCAATAATGACACAAAAATATACTATATGCAACCTTCAAACATTACCCCCCAAAATTCCAACAAATCAATATTAATTCCCTTCACTATTAATTACTTTCCATTCACTGCTAATAAACAATGCCCCTCTACACCTGGGCTATTCTACTTTTAGATGATTCTGACAATTATCTTGTAAGATTCATGCCCATATGCTCAAAATAAGTAGCATATACAATTTACACCAAAATGACATTAACTTCTCTTGTATTCATTAAACTTTCCTACAAATTCTACTAATTTCTTTGCTTTGTCCAATATTGAGAAACAATTCAATTAACTGCGGTATATGTCATCATGTACACAAATAATTATTCTAACAAACACTATAATTATACACACTGTTTTCCCTTTACATATACATAATAGGTACTCTGCATACTGTTTTCTGGATGGACTGAATACACATTTAACTAAATAACATTTACATTCACAATTACCATTGCCCGTCAATATTTCTATAATTGCTTTATATTTCCTCAACAGTATTTACCTTTACATAAATGACAGTAATAAATTTCTACTACTTTTTCCCAGTAAACAACTGCACATGCACACTGTTTTATTTCAATATTTCCTGTTCTTCAAACTGTTATATTTCTTAAAATTATCACACAAGTTTATGTTAGTTCAAGAGTCATTAGTTTTATTCCCCTCCAACTAATACTGAATTCTCGGTACTGTCTTCAATTTATTGCAACACTATGTAAATTCCCCTTGTTAGATTATTCCCCCAGAGCCACATTTCTTAAATACACGAGTCCATACTGTTTCGGGCGCCAACTGAGACGAACCGGTAAACCCGGCTTGTTCGCAGTAAATTTATTTGCAAGGGACAGGTGTTCTTTTTCGTGAATGGGCTCGGGGTTATTAATCAGATACCATTGTTCCGTGAACAAAATAAACATGAATTATTTATTATTCTAAACAAATCACTATTGATTACAAATATCTGTGATTGTCTTTATCCTTTTCTTTACCTCACCCAGAATCACTGTTAGTTCTTTCGATCTTACATCGATCGAGAAAATATTTACCGTTTAATACTCCCCCTCGAGCGTCGGCGGCTTCGGGGACTCTCGGGTTGTCTCGTACTCCTTCGCTGTGCTGCCTATGCCCGCTCGCTCCACTGGGGGCCAGCCGATGCGATGCGCTGCGTTTCAGAAGCACTTTCTCCAGCGTAATCTTCCCACGGTGCCTCTGCGCCTCCCCGCTGAACTCCTTTCCAGTTCACCCAGATCTACTCGATGTCACCTTCCGCGAGCTGACAAACGCCACTAATTATTCAAGGTACAGTTTACTAGCACGTGTCCCACCATTTCACCAGGCTACTAGTCTCGTGGCGTACTCCTCTGCACACAAGTTCTCTCGATCAGTACTACCCCGGATAATAGCTGTTACTCTGGCACTACGTTCGAGCCACTAATGATGGTTATATCTAGCACAACTCGTCCGTCAATCACTTTTGGCAGCGCTCATTCGTTCGCGACACTATTCTACCTTGTTCGAACGCGGAGCAGCCCCAGGTACTTCCTTCCTTACAGGCGTCCGGCCGTACACTGAAGCCTCGCGGCGTCTTTTCTCCCGCCTTCGGCCAACCGACAACACTTCGCCGTCCGTAGCTGTTTCTTGTGGCTAGCGGGCGCCCTCTGGCAACCGTTTGCCGCGTACTCTTACTTGTTGTATCGCCGTTTCTTTAGGCAGAAACGCGGTGCGTTTCAATATATATATATATATATATATATATATATATATATATATAT